>JANHFK010002326.1:34769-47964 GCA_036250565.1 Sibynophis collaris | reverse complement strand
CTGGAACACACACACACACACACACACAAACACAAACAAAAACCACCTAGGGCACTAGGGATTCAAGCCGCTGAACTGCCAACCACTGAGCCACTGTGTCCCTGGCATAATAAAAGTAGCATATATTTAAAACTACAGATAGTTTCTAATTTATTATCATTTGTTCAGCAATTGTTCAAAATCGCAACTGTGCTGAATGAAAAGGGCTTCCAACATTTGAGCTATTGCAGCATCCTGGGGATCACATGATTGCAATGTGGGTGCTTGGTGCCCACTCATAATTACAATGTGGCAGCATTCCATAGTCAAATGATCACAATTTCTAATATTCCATGCTGTCTTTCCATGAGCAAAGTAAATGGGGAAAGCAGCAGAAAGTTGAAAGTTGAGGTCACACAAGGTCCTCACTGAACAGCTCAGTCCCAGTTGCCATCGTAACCCAAGGACCTGTATCTTTATTATAACTTAGAATGTCATGTATCTATGTTTGTAGAAAACCAAAACAAATAGGTTGCTCTACTTACAATATCTAATTTCAGAATTGCACTTGCAGCAAAAACCAGGCAAAGACTTAGAAGCACATGTGCACAGGCTAAAGGCCTCTACTTGCAAGGGTCAGTCACCATACATAATTCACAATCCTCTCTCCTCTGAATCAAGACCATTGATTTAGAGTTTTAGGCTGGTTTCTTAGGCAAAAAACCAGGAGACTGTAAGTTCTAGTCTTACCTTGGTGTCTTTGGTCCAATCACTCTCTTAGCCCAAGTTACCTCACAGGGTCAATGTTGTGGGGCAAATAGGAGAAATATTAAATATGTTCATTACCTCAAATTATTTATTTTAAAAAATAATAAAGGTGGGATTAAAAATAATTGAATTCCATCTAAATCAGAAGACAATCTTATATAGTTTAGGGAAATGTATTTTACCTGCCTCTCTTAGGAATCACTTATCTCAGATTTCTTACTATATAAGTACGGTATATTATTGGGAGCATGTATAACAAAAACTCTTGAGTCTACTTTTCATCATAAAGAAATCTGAAGCCTCATAAGCAGCCCAGCAAGCAAATTAGTCAAAGAGATAATGGACCTACAATAGGTATATCAAGCTCTGTTGAAGGAATTAAGGGTGGGGGGTACTCATTATACTACAGTCTGTGCAATCACAGTAGTTCCAGCTTTATTGGAAAAGACATCATAAGGCAGGGGTGTCAAACTTGCGACCCGCAGGCCAGATGCGTCACGCTGGACACACCCACTCCTGGTTTAGCAAAGGGGGGAAAAGTGATAATGTGGTGACAACGTGAGTTTGACCCCCCTGTCATAAGGGAATTGGCATACTCAAGATTTCTCAGGCCAGTGAATACAGGCTTAGGCCCACCAAAGCAACAGTTTCTCATTCACTCTGCTAGGGAAATAAAATTTACAGTATGTATTATTTTAGCAGCAAATATTTCATAAAATTTGTAGCTTTTAAAAAGTTGTACTTCTTTTTTGCAAGATGAAAAGAAGTAATTGAACAAGAAAATAGATGGAAGCAAAATGAATTTATGGATATTTAATGGGATGAGGAGAGAGCAGAGACGCGTAGGAAGGCAGAGAAAACAGGGAAGGTTGGGAAGGTTGAAGGAATAGCAAGTGGAGCAGTGAAACTTTGGTGCGGAGCAGGAGGAAAAATCAGCATTGGGTAAAGCTGAGGGTTATGGGATGGAGTGGCAGGTAAGCATGAGAGGGCATTGCCATAGATGTGGACTGATGTTTCAGTGCTGGGTATTTCTAATGTGAGCAATAGGACTAGGTGATTCTTCTGGTAAACCAACACTACCTAAAATACTTGGGTTGTTTATGCTCATCTTTTAATTAACTTTTATTTTGGAGATGAAATTTTATTTTAATATTGATGTGTTAATACATGTAACCTGGTTGTGCAAGTGAATAAGAAACACCTGTCTTGAGGAGCTGGTGAAGTTGTAGAAAATTTAGAAATGTGCAGCTGGTTCTTTCAATTAAGGCTTCACAATGAATTTTATTTCTTCTATAGGGTCTCTGACGCTACTATAAATGAACTAGTTACAGAAGTGATGTCTGGAATTTTGAGGCAAATTGCATCTGTTGTAATAAATGAAGAAAGGGAAAGATTTGAAGAAGAAAAACGTCAGGCTGAAAAAGAGAAGTAACTTTTATTTAACATTTGTTCTGACACAATTTAAAGTTTCAATTTAAAGTGTGTACAAATTGCAGTACTACAATATATTGCAGTATTGTGTTCTCTGGGCCAATCAGATGTGATGATAAAGAGAGAAATTCATTCAATTATACATGCAAAGATGCATAACAGCGACTGGGGGGGGGGGAGCACCTCTATAATTAGGTTTGCCTGAATCTGTCCAGTATCCATTCACCATGCACCTTGCTAGTTATTTATTTGGCCATTGTATACATATGTAGGTCAGTTAATATGTAGAACCCCTTCATACTCTGGGGAATCTGGCTGCTAATGGGTTAGAGTAGATTGCATGCTGTCCTTCTTATACATTGCTCCAATTGTGTGATAATTATTTAAACACCCCTAGTGTATTTGTAGAGCAATAGATGCACACAGATGGTTCTTGATCCAGCTCAAGACAGACAGACAAACAAACAAACAAACAAACAAACAAACAAACAGACAGATTTATTTAACAAATAATACAACATAACCAGAGGATGTAAGTTAAATAGAACATACTTAGTATTACTTGTATCTTAGTAATGTTTTTATAAGTTATACTCAATACTTTATTTTTAAGACAGCTATTTTTTTATTGAGAACTTTGTTATTAAGGTAAGTACCTGAAGTTTTCTTCACACATAATGATTGGATTTCATTCCATCATCATCTTAGGCAAAAAAGGGAAAAAGAAGAGAGAATACAAATGTTAAGCAAGTCACTGGGTGCAGAACTGATGGAAGAAGTAATAAAGCAAGAAATACAAGAAATTGCAGTTAAGGAGCTAAAGTACGTGAGTTACAGAATCATGTTCTTTGCTTATTGTTATGTCTTTATCATTATTAGTTTTATCATACTTGTTCCATAAATAATTTTTATGCACATTTTCTTGCAATGGATTCTTTGTTATGAAAGATAAAATAAAAACACTCTTAGGATAAATAACACTTATTTTTTGCTGTCTTTCTGCATGGATGTTTCTAATACTCTGGCTCCAGTAATGAAATGTATATCTGTTTCCAAGCAACTAATTGCACTTTTATTTCTTTTCTCAGAACTGTGTATTGTTTTCTATACACCTTAGGCTATTTTTCTGTAAGTGAGCATCTAAGTAAATAAATTTCTTTCTTCAATTTAGGGCTTTCCCTATTTTTAATAACATAATGATTTAGGGTTTTAAATAAAAGATAATTATTACTATAACCACTTATAAGAAACTGAGAATTTTCCTAATCTTGATTTCAACAGTTTCCCCTTGCAAATTGTTCAGAAGTAGGGAAGCATTGGGAACTGTGGAGGAGAAAGAGCTCTTTTCTGAGTTGTTTTCTTCTCATACAGCTGTTTATAAATTGGAATATTTTTCATGATGATGGAATAATAAATAATTTCTTTTTATTTTATAAATGATAATTTAATTCAACTTAGATGTCCATTTATTAATTCATGTTGTTCAGACTTGTTTCTTCAATTTTGCAGAACTAGAGACATGATACTTTGTATGCCGTGATCAATAATTTCTATTTAAACTATACTGCAGTTCTTATCAACAGTGTTATTTAATTTATATGACATAACATATACTTTTAAACAGTTTTTGAGTTGTTCTTTGAAATGAAATCTTCTAATCATCTGTTGTATGACAGAAAGCCTGAAATGCTATAATCTATCTTGAAATATCTGTTAAATTAATTTATTATATCTTAGGTGTGCTGTGGAGATAGATCAAGAGGCACGCATTGTTCGGTGTTCACAGGAAATCTATGCTGAAATGATGGATGCATTTTTGGAGGATGAAATTTTCCAAAATGCTAAGGAGACCCTGCAAGAACTTCAGTGCTTCTGCAAATACTTACAAAGGTATGTCAAGTGTATTAAAGTTGGCTCTTAAGAAGTTTACCAGTAATTATTCTCTTACTTGTATCATATTTCTTCCACTAATAAGCTCAGGATAAGATGTGTAAAATATTTTCATTATTCTTGCAATTTTATTCTACAGGACATAACTACACTTGCCTCTTAAGTTTTAAATTGTGGAAGTACTTCTCTTGCAAATTCTCCTCTGATCTCTAATTGTCATTTATAGTTTACATAATGTGTTGCCTGGTTTGTTCTGAATTTATAGTGGTAATGATGGTAAAGTTAGCTATTCTTACTTTTGCCTAATAAGTCCATTCAAGATAAACTCTCCCCCCCCCCCCCCATTTTGTATATATTTTATTTCAAAAAGGAATCAAAGAAATATTTTAGGAATACCTATATTCTTCCTTTTTACACTTTTTATTATTAACATTTACAAAAAACATTCAAAGGAAAAATTAAATAATTTTAGTAGAACTCCTTTGTTTTCTGCCTACATACATACATACAATTCTGAGCTGTTGACACAATCCCCTACCCACATTCATAAAACCCTTAACAACTATTGTCAAACATAAATTAAGTAAATCATAGGTACTAGTTTACCATATTCTATGTTTCCACACTTCAGTATACCCAAACCTTTAAAACACAGAAAGTCAGGATGTTATGGCAATCAAATAAACTGACAATGTGAAAGTCTCCTCTAACTAACACCTTTTTCAGGAATCTAAATTTAAATTTAAAGATAAACTTTTAAATGGGATTTGGGACTAAATCCAAAGATGAAACTTTATATAAGCCAGATATATATGCAGTCTGGTTGGAGAGAAAAAAGCTGGGGAATTCTCTTTCTTTCTTTCTTTCTTTCTTTCTTTCTTTCTTTCTTTCTTTCTTTCTTTCTTTCTTTCTTTCTTTCTTTCTCTCTCTCTCTATAGCTGTCCATCTCATGCAGGTGGCTCTTTAAGGTGACTAAAATAGGAAGGCAACAAGACAGACACATAACAGTGCAGAAAACATTTGCTTCCCCACTAGAACTGGTTATAATCTGGTATCAAGCATATAAAATACAGTGTAATTGAAAGGATGGTTCTAGCAAGTTCTGTATTTTGGCAGTCAATGAACCTTGCTTGTACATTCTCTTGAAGATGGAAAGAAGCTGTTTTGGCCCGAAAGAAATTGAAACGACAGATGAGAGCATTCCCAGCAGCACCATGTTATGTAGACCCAAAAGATAAATTGAAAGCCCTTTCACCCTCTGCAGAGTGTCCAATTGCCAGGGAACATCTAATTAAAAGAATTGTGAACTTGGGACATGCTGGGACTCTTGGTACCGCCTGCTTGCAGTAAGTATTGTTTCTCTCCATGTACATGAAAGAAGAGCATATAGCAGTTACCTCTTTCTTCCCCACTCTATGATGGTATCAGGATGATGATATGTGCAACATGGTGTTATTATGAGTGGTGGTGGCGGAGTGGTTAGAGTGCAGTACTGCAGGCTACTTCTGCTGACTGTCGGCTGTCTGCAATTTGGCAGTTCAAATCTCACCAGGTTCAAGGTTGACTCAGCCTTCCATCCATCTGAGGTTGGTAAAACGAGGACCCAGATTGTTGGGGGAAGTATGCTGACTCTGTAAACAGCTTAGAGAGAGCTTTAAAGCACTATGAAGTGGTATATAAGACTAAGTGCTATTGCTATTATGCAAATGATACAATATCATTCCCACTCCCACTTCTCACAATTGGCACATTTTTCTCTCTCTGATCACTTCCCTTGTCTTCCTGTTATATTAGAGGTTATATGCTGCAGAGAATTGGGGTCAATCATTTCTGCTGCATCTACATCAAGTATTTTGCTTGCTGCTTGTGTAAATGTTTTGAGATCCACACCAACAATGTGTCATTTATAGGACAGCCTGCCTGGGGAGGCTTGCTGTTTAAGATGGGAGGAGCAGGATATTTCCTCTGAACTCCTGCCATTCTTCCAATACCCTTTCCCTGAGAGCAGTACATTTCTTCTCATTCTTCAGTTGCACTTTCTGTAACTTTTAAGGAGTTCTCAGAGTGATAAATTGTAAGGTGGCTGCTTGAATAGGAAAGTACTGTAACTATTTCCCAGGACATTTCTTTGAGGATCGCATCGTAGCAGTGATGCTGGCTAACAATGGGAGATGCTGGGAGCTATAATTGATCACTTCCAGAGAGCTATAAATCCTTCATCCATGTGTTTGGTTGATTAGTTTAAATGTTACATACTTCAAAGTATGTTTTCTTAAATAACGTCTAGCTTTCTTTTCTATTTATTTAAGTTTAAATCTAAAATAAATTAATCTAAATTGATACAGCTACTCCTTAACTTATGATTTACAGCCAGTTGCCAATTATATGATTGCCATTTTCAATTTTCTCTGTCAGCTTTCCTAGAAGGTCTATGTGAAAACTGGCAGGGAAGGTTGCAAGCTGTTGCCACTTAGCAAGATGACTCCTTTTGTTTTTGCATAGAGCTGCCTCCTGAGGGAAGCTGAACTTCTAAAGAAGTTAGCTCTGTTTCTGGGTATGGTCAGAGCTGGTACTCTGTGTCAGCATAAAATAAAAATAAAATACAATACAGCTGTGTATTCTATCAAAAAAAATATTACAGGAAGACATTTTAAACTGATACATGTTCTTTGCATAGCAAATAATGATCAGTTCTAATTTATATTTATAAATTTATCAATTATTCTAATATATAATTTATATCTGTAATGTTTTGACAATTAGCAGATATTTTTCTAAGGTGTATTGGATTTTTTCACAGCATAAATAACAGTATTGTAACAATTTTTAGTTGTATCATATCAGGAAATAGGAAGCTATTCTTGTCTTTAGTTGAATGTTAGATGCAGGTTCTTATAAATTTGACAAATTAAAGGACACCAGGTGGAGGCTAAGTACAAATGAGAAATGTTTGCTGTTTGATATAGTCAAGTGATACAATGGTATTTATTTTCAGGTTTCAATGGATACGGAACAAGACCATCCACCAAATGAAAGTACAACATTTTTATCAGCAATTATTGCGGTATGTTGGATTTTAATTAAATTATGTTAGAACAAAGACTGAAAGCTTTGAGATTACCGTCAATCATTCTAATCTAACTAAAGTCATGAGAGATTTAAGATTTAAATATATTTTGAACCAAAAAAAATCCATACTGGTTTTATGAGAAATAAGTTTTGTGACACTTGAACAGAGAAGAGATCCTTGTGTTACATATGTCACTGGAAGTGGATTACTGGATAAGATGCAGGAGAAAAGTCAAAAACTGACTGCCCTGCCCAGAGAACTCCTCGGATTTGTCTCTGTAGAATGAGTTTTAAAATGCATTTAAACAACTGCTAATTAAATAAATGATGTTTCATCTAGTGCATGATCTGCAAAAGTACTTTTTAACAAGATTTTATAAGAATGGATTCCCTAAAGCTTTGGAATATATTTTTTAGAAAAAAAATAAGTTATAAACTAGTATGTTTTAACTTTTATGTTTAATCAACCATTAAGTTGATTGTTGTAGCAACTATTAAATTAATACATAGGCTTGTTCTGGAAACAAATTTTCAAGAGATTTATTTTGGATTTATTGTTTTTTGTTATTAAAGTAAATAATTTTAAATGGCCTTGGTTTAAAGTAATCTATTTTTCCTGAAACACTCTTTAGGAAATATAATCTACAATGAATATGGTTCCATATTTTAATATTATGTTGTGTGTCTCAGAGATACAGCATGGAGTCCACTAGATCTGCCAACATTAATTGCTGAAAATATTCCTATGCAACAAGAAAAGATATTTTGGAAAGCACTGCTGGTGTTGCCAAGTTATGATGATTATTCTGCTGAAGATTCCAGCAGGTATTGCTTGAATTGAGACACTGCAAGAGAGTCAGAGTTAGTGTGTTGATTGTCCAGTTCTCAGGTTGAATAAGAATACTGTTCCCATTCATATCTTGTTAGTAATAATATGCTGTTATAAACACTCGCAAGAAGTGTTTCAGATCCTAAGTACATTGTTCATAACTTCAGTCTTCTAGGACAACTTTTGTTCTGCTTTAAAACCTCTTTTGCTATTTCTTTCAATTACTTACTAATTTTTCACTTCTTTGGCCCATTTGCCACATTTTCAATTCTTCAGTGTTCTCTGCTATCACCAGAGGAGATGTTTTTTATTTATTGCAGGAAACGAGCATATGTGCTTTTTTCCTTGCCCATTGTTTTGCTGCCGGGAGAAAAATCTTTAATATTTGAAGGCTAATTCCCATTATTGCCTCATGTCCTTCCAAACCTATGGATGAAGAACAGGATTATACTGGCTGATCTCCATGGGGATGGCTTGCCCAGGAGTAGGGCTGAAATCTTTCATGCCCTCATTTTACCTTTGAATCTAGGGGGTGGATTTAAAAAGTAAATCATATTTAATTTATATTTGCATTCAGTGAAAATTAAGTTCAATTAAGGATATTATTTTCCTCCCATATATTTGATATTATCCTAAAGCTGTTATATTGAACATTACCTGTGAGAGGGGTTCTGGAGGCTGTACTTCAGGTTGTTGTGCATCTCTGGATTAAATTTTTCAGGTTATATGCTCCTAGATTAGAGTGGCAGGAGCACATAATTTTTGGAGCAAGAGTCTGGAAAGTATTTTCTGCATATTAGCTTAAATCTAGAGAAATTTTCTAGGACAAAATCATTATGTCCTCGAAATGCGAATCGCCTTTTGCATGTTTATAGTTTGTAGGCTAGCATTTGAACACAGTTCCTGTTTTATAAATACAGAGCAGGGAAGATAGGATTATAATTTAGAGACCAGTATCAATGTCACTAGTCAATGTAGACAGTTGTCTTTGGATAGCCTGTAGGCTAAGAGTGCTATCAGTTTTATATAAATAAACTTCAACAGCTGCATTAAAGGTGGGTTAGTATTTCTGTAGGTGAAGATATCTCAGTGAGTTTATCTTTGATTCTCGGCTTCTCACTGTATACTGTAGTTTTTTTCTTCTCTATAATAACAGCAGAATGCTTCCTTTCTTGTCTTTTCTCAGCACAAAATTCTCAGACTAGAAAAATAAAGGTTATGGTATATTTATATCATATATACAATCAATAAAGTCAAGTAATACTAAATGGTTGGTCAACTGAGGATTCTTAGAATTAAACCCAGTAAGGATATTTTTTTCTCAGAGTAAACATGTATGGTATTAAACTCTGTTTTTTTAACCAAATAAAATTTGAGAAAATAAAGAAATGATTGAGAAAATACAAAAAATACACAAGAATACAAAAATACAGGCGAGAATATACACATTGCAACTCAAAATCATGCTCTATATTTCCACTGTTTAACAATAGATGTTGCTAATATAGCTAGAGTGACAACTGTAAACAAGAACCCTAAGATTTTGCAATAATAATAAAAAAAAAATTAGGAGGAAATATCCCTAAATGTAGAATAGAATTATAAATAGTCCAGGTAAGGCTGAACCTTTTCAGTGATTGTTGAGGTGTTTGAAAGTAATGATTAGGGTTGTTTGCACTGCATTCTACCGTTGCAGGTTCTTTAGATTTATTTTCATAAGCTGATTTTAATCAGTGCTTCAAAGTCTAATATTAAGTAAATATATCTTCATCATAATCTTATACCATTTGATAAATTGATGTTTTTGTATGATAACAAATCATACAAAATCATACAAAACAAATCAACATTTTAATTGAACATAGTGCTAGGCATCAAATCTGTGATACAGTTCTGAAAGTACTTATTTCTTTTCTGGTTATAGAATTCTAATGGAATGGTTGAAAGCTAAATTTCGAATCAAAAGAAATGAAAAGGAATCTGCATCTCAGGCAAATAGCAGAATTCAGACACTTGCACTGCATACATCTCTCCAGTCACAAGAAGATCAAGAAACCTGTCTTAGTGTGTGCATAAAGGTCTGCTCAAGTAATACTTTTCTGATGCCACTATCTTGACAGATAGTATAAAACACGTTCTGTTTTGGGCAAGGACAGTAATCTTCTTTACTGAAAGTAGCTGCACTAAGTCAAAGATTGTGGGAAGGGAGGACATAGGTAAAGAAATGAAATCCATAATCAGAGAAGAGGATCTTGAACAGAGCCTGTGGATTGATTGCTATTTTTAGTTTAGCTATGCCAGAGTGAAAGAGAGGTTCAGAAACAGAAGCATGAGAATTTAAGTCTGGGTTAATAGCTAAGGACTAGGAAGACTCGGGTTTAAGTCCACCTACAGCTCTGGAAACTCTCTGAGAATTTTGATTCACTTCAAGACTGATGGGTTTAAATCAGTGTCTCCCAACCATGGCCATTTCCAAGGGTATAGACTTCACCTGCTAGAATTTTTATTAATGGCCATGCTGGCAGTGGAATTCTGGGAGTTGAAGTCCATACGCCCAGAAATGGCTAAGGCTGGAAAACATTGGTTTAAATCTTACTAAAAAATATGAGACTAGAAGACAGTGAGCTTGCATCTGGCTTTATTTCAGCAACTAGCCCCCCTCTTCGAGGGAGACAGGTGGTTTAGAAATATAAAATAAAAATAAACTCATCTGAATGTTTTAAAAAATTCTATTTGAAAGTTTTAAAAATCTGAATCCTTGGACTTTTAATGTTTTTGAGAACTCTTTTATTCACAGTGTGAATAAACTGCAGAATGCTTGTGAATTTTAAAGTGGGTATTTATTTGCTTTTTATATAAATGGAAATAAATTGTTTTCCTTGTCCTGTGTAGGTGGCTTATGGAACACTTGACACTTCTGAACCTGAAGACCCAGAAACTTTGAAAGAACTACTTGGAACTAGTGGGCTCCTTCTTCTTCTATCACCTCAAGTAAGAAGTGATGATCCTGCAGAGGAAGATGTATATTGGCTTTCAGCCTTACTTCAGCTGAAACGGCTCTTTCAAGTAATACCTTTTCAACCAAAATTACCTCTTGTGGTTCTTGTCCCCAGTCTTGGAAATGAGACTGTGAAAAAGGAAGTAGAGGAAGGTATGTAAAGAACTTTGAACTAATATAAGTCATTTATGGTAATATCCAAGATAGAAACAAATTTAATTAGCTTATAAATAATGTAGAGTTTAGAACTCTAAATAGAAAATCTAGGTTTTTGTGAAGGAAAGCTAGTGTCAGGCTTTCAAATAACACCCCCAACGAAAGAAGACTCCAAGGCTAGAAGTTCCTCAAAATTCCATTTTATTAGAGATGTCATATTGGCATATCTGGGAAAACCCGAATCTGAAAGCTCCCAGGTTTTCCTCACCCATAAGAAAGTCCAAGTCCCTTCCCCTGTACTCACTTGTCCATCACATGGTCCAATCAATGCACCATCCCAACTGGAGATGCCTCCTAGTCTCCAGGTGCACATCTGAATGTCCTTGACTCTCAGAGAAAGGAATGTTATTATGGCTAAATATCTCCACCACTCTATGCAATCCCCCCATCCTGTTTCCCACAGCATTAAGTGTGGCAGCCCTGCAGATCCAAAGCAAAAGATGGCCTCCAGGGCTGACAGGCTGCCCCCCTTCAACCGATGGTCGTGTCCTGCAAGGGACTAGGAAAAGGAAGTTCTATGGTTCTTATTCAGCTAAATCTCTATCTTGAGCAGAGGAAAGGTTCTTGCATGAGTGCAGATCATGTAGTGAATAGCTGTGTATGAGGCTGTATATGAAAAGTTTTCTATGTGCATCTATATGCAAGGGAAAGCAAATTACATGAACATGCTAATTAATCTACCCTAGCATTTGATATACTTAAACCTTTAAAGATTACTGACCCCTAGCTTACACTGTTCATATAGTTGTCCCTATTTCTTCTTGTGCATGTCTGGGGAGGATAAGAAGTTGTGTGTCAGCCCTAAATGCCACATAGACCTAAAAATATTTTTATTAAGATTACTGTGGCAACAGAATCCTGCAAATCTAAATGTGTTTCCCTTCCTCCCTCTTTTACAGGTACTCCTTGATTTACAACAATTTGTTTCAAGTTACAACAGTAATGAAAAATGATTTATGATCGATTTTCATACTTACAACCAAAGCAGCATTCCCATGGTCGTGTGATCAAAATTTGGATGCTTGGCAACTGGCATGTATTTATGATAGTTGCAGAATCCCAGGATCATGTGAACGCCATTTGTGACTTTCCTAACCGACTTCTGACAAGCAAAGTCAACGGGGGAAAGCCAAATTCACCTAATGATCAAATTATTCATTTAAAAACTGCAGTGATTTACTCAATAACCATGGCAAGAAAAGTCATAAAATGGGGTGCTACTCACTTAACAACTGCATTGCTTAACAACAGAAATTTGAGCTTAACTGTGGTCATAAGTCAAGGAGTACCGTATATATCATACGAATTAGGGAAGTGCCTGTTTGAGATGTTTTGATAACCCACGCTCCTCATCTGGGTGTTTACCTGTTGCCTTGACAGTAAAACTCTTGTCTCTTCATCAAGATCATCTTCTTTATTCTCTGCATTATATGACTAAAGTGCAAATTCTTGTTTTCAAAGGTTTGATGCTGCCTGACTTGATTTCAGCTAAACTTATATCAAACTACAGCATTGTTGAAATCCCAGATTCTGTAAATGATTTGCAGGGTTCCAGCAAGGTAAGAACTTTCTATGGATGAAGTTTGTAATCCATGCCCAGAACAAACATGTCTTTTCTCAGGAACTGATTGCAGCAGCAAAGGGCAGCTGTATCATTCCTAGAAAAATCACAGTTCTTTTAAGAAATTATTGGATGGATGGATGGATGGATGGATGGATGGGAGATGGATGGATGGATGGATGGATGAGACAGAGAGATAAAGAAGGAGGGAGGGAAAGAGAGAGAGAGAAACAGAGAGAGAGGGGGGAAGAGAGAAAGACAGAGAGAAAGAGAAAGGGAAGGAAAGAGAGAGGGAGAGAAAGAGAAAAAGAGGGAGGGGAAAAGAGAGAGGGAAGGAAAGGGGGGGAAGGAAAGAAAAAGAGGGAGGGAAAGAAAGGGAGGGAGGGAAAGAGAAAAAGTGGGGGGAGGCAAAGAAAAAGAGAGAGACAGAGGGGAAAGAGACATGATCTTAGAA
>JANHFK010002321.1:146993-158026 GCA_036250565.1 Sibynophis collaris | reverse complement strand
GATCATCGCCACTGGGTCTACCGAACCGGTCCGAACCGGTAGGATTTCACCTCTGTAGTACATATACATGAACAAAATATTAAACAAGGACTTGCATCCTGCAAAGCGCTGCCAACAGGTGTAAGATTAGTTTGCTTCATTCTGCTGACAAACTCCAATCTTTTGTTTGGATTGCTTAATAGAAAAAAAAGTTATACTAAGGCAATCTTCTATATTGGTTCTAGAAGTGAGATCAACAACAGTCAGTAATCAGCATTTGTCCCTAAGTGGCTGCAGATGGAAATCACATTTACTTTGAGCACTTAACACCCTTCCAAGAAATTTCTGCATAAGGTTATTTGAGAAATATGGTTAATTGAATACATTCCCAATTTAGTATATAATTGGTCTCCCTGTTACATCTTTGCAGTTCCATATGGAATTGAAAATGTCACAACAATCACCAGGGATATGAGGTGAGTTTACATAGAAGCACTGGACTTTTTCTTTTCCCCCACCAATCAATTATCCTGGGACAAAAAGCAATCCATAAGTTCACTTCAAACTCTGATTTGTTTACACATTCAAAAGGTGAATCAAAGTTGAGGCGCTCTGGAAGCATCAATAGCACAAGGACGAAGAGCTATTGATTGACTTATTTCATTCTGGAGGAGGTCAGCTACATCTGACCTTGTTATCAAGTGACAGCCTAGCTTTTCATTAAGTTCATGTAGATTTCCAAATGCATCAGCCCCTGACAGAGTGGTCAAATGCCTAATGACACAGTGTGCTATTGATTTGATCCTGGTTAGCTTTTTGGCATATGGTTGTCACAGGTGACATAGCTTGAAGACAACAAAAACAAGTTGCCAAGTATAGGTTGGTCTCATATAAACAACTTAAGCTGTTATCTCCAACGGTTAAAATCCTCAGAGAAATATAATATAATTAGTCCAAGTGTTTTTTGTTGGCAATGGGCAGTTTTCCCCAACATTGTACCCTCTAGATATATGCAGTCCTATTGTTCTGCAACCTTATAATTAAATACATGGAAATGGTCTTCTGGGCAAAAATATGAACATGCCCATCCTATGATCAGAGGACAATATAGTAATGGGGCAGGTAGAAAATCACTGCACTGCTTGTTCTTTTCTGCCCCATCTCCAGTGAAGGGAATTGGAAATGAGCACCATTAGCAAATAGACTTCAAATTGCTTCCTCTCTTACTGTAATTTTTAGATGGATTTTCAAGTCAAATCAAAATGCCCTTGATAGTAAGGCAGTGGTGGGATTCATTTTTTTTTACTACCAGTTCTGTGGGTGTGGCTTGGTGGGCGTAGCAGGGGAAGGGTATTGTAAAATCTCCATTCCCTCCCCACTCCAGGGGAAGGTTACTGCAAAATCCCCATTTCCTCCCGATCAGCTGGGACTTGGGAGGCAGAGAATAGACAGGGGTGGAGCCAGTCAGAGGTGATATTTACTGATTCTCTGAACCACTCAAAATTTCCGCTACCGGTTCTCCAGAACTGGTCAGAACCTGCTGAATACCACCTCTGAAGTAAGAGTCTGTTTCTGACAACAGAGCGACTTTAGGGAGCCATTGCTCTCATTTCTTTTACATAAAGAAACATGACTAAAAGCTGATAACCATGCTAATTATGGTTACAAAATTCCATATAACCAATAAATGGGAGCAAACAGAAGCAAGAAATAAGCTTAATTTTCCTGTGTTCTATTGACTGCACATATTTTTGCAACCAGATATAGAGTCCTAGATTGAACAGGCCAGAAGTAGCCTATTATTCTGCACCACGAAGTGAATTTTCAAATGTGTTGTTAAGGACTCTCATAAAATGGCTGATACGGAACACCTACTTGTTCACAGATTCACCATTGAGGTAGCTGTATACAGCCACAAAAATCCATCTGCCAATTGAGATTGTTCCCTGACAGCTTCCTAGAATACTCTCCCAACTTTTAATTATTTTCTGGACAGAGGAAATATGTTTTACAAAGTACAGCAGCTAAATATCTTATTATTCAAGAATATTTTACTCGAGTTCTTTGTGGCCATGAAGCGTTTCTGTAAATATATACAAAGCTGCTGGAGAGTGGTGCTTTCTTGTGTAGTATTCCTTTGGATTTGTTTTTTATTTTACTTGTGAGACTAGTCTGAAGTTACCCAATGAGTTTCCATTGATTAATACCATTTAAATAAAGGAACCTAGAAAAAGAAAAGTGGGGCAGGGGTTCTGGTGAGCGTCAAAGAAGGTGATGCTGTTTTATAATCCATTGCTACTTGTTCAAAGGTGTAAAAATGCTGTACATGTATTAAAAACTCTATGAAAAATCAATCCTGACAGCTCATCTTAGGGTTAGGTCTCCTGTGTCTTTACCAATTAAGATTTTTTTAAAAAGAAAAGAAAACAGCAAGTTAATGTTATATAGAGACCTACAACTCCATTCACACAGTAAACTATCTTAAGAAAGAAGAGTATGATTAGATTTGAGAGTTATAAATGAGGGGAAATTGTGGATTTTGAAGCCTGATGTTTTTCTGTTGACAAAATTTAACTCTTTTTTCTGAAATCAGGTTCACCAGGCTTGCTGAACAAATAGATAATTTATAATTATCTAAATCCAGTGGTGAATTTTGAGTGTTCCTCAAAACTCCTGTATAAGCCTTCATTCCCTCTTTTGAAGTTTAATAAAATGATGCTGTTGTTCAAATTAAATTCTATATTTCCTCCATGGCAAAGAAAAACAGGTTAGTGTTTGAATGTCACCATATCTGAGCTTTCAGTTTTAGATCACCCTGAGGTTAATAATACGAATGCTTCACTTGCTATGTTAAATTGTTAGAATTACTTGCTTTTTCATTAGTGTCCTGCAAGACTTATTTTGAATTCTAATTCAAAAACCCATCACTGTGCCACCTTTATTTACAATGTTTGAAACTAGGCCAGCATAATGGATGAAGGCAACAAATTTGTTTAAAAATGTTTGTTTACCAGGACGCAATAGGTGAGTTACCAATTTATCTATCTAATTTATAGGAACTGAGAAATCTTAAAGAAAAATGCAAGCCACATTTGAATTCACAGGCTATTTACCACAGACTCTTCTTTTGCCATCATTTTATACCTGGAATAATTTTGTTATCTGATTTAAAAGGCAAAGTAGTTGCTTTGGCATCTCAATTTAAGAGAAAATTGGATGATATTCCTGAACTCAATTACCAGAGTTTTATATTTCTCTTGTAGAACATATTTTGTGCTCTCCCCTCCCCCATTAAATCTAAATTGGAAAATTAGATTGAGATATCAGCGTATATATTACTCTAAAAACATTAAAACTTCATTAACATGTACGAAGCAGGAATCCTGTAAAATCCATACAACCAAGCAGCTAAATAGTACCATAGATGAAACCAAAGTATATATTTTAGTAATGTATCTAGATGCATTATTTTCAGTATCTTTCTGTAGGGTTTTTCACTTTTTTTATTGTAGTATATATAGCTGTAAAAGGAAACAACAATTCTGAAATACATGTTAAGAAAGTATTGGTATAAATTTTGCCCCATGTTGGGATCCTTGTAAGCGCATACAAAGGATGTGTGGATTGAGTCCATTTCAGTTTGATTTGAACATCTGAATCAATTTGAAAGGACAATCCAACTTGATTCAAATGAATCAATTCAGACTTAATCTTTAAACTGGATCGAATATAGTTTGGAGCATTAAGATGCATATGTGTCTATAAGGAAATATCTGCATCATTCTGAACCTATTTGATTCAGTGAATATAATTCAGTTATTAATTTGATACATGTGAGGATGATTTGGTGCAATATCTGTCATCCCATTGATTGCCAGGGTTGATCTGGATGGTTAAGTGGGTGTCCCCTTCCTCCCTCAATACTCCATGTGTGTCCCTCCCAAAGTTGGCCATTAGGTGGACGAAAACGATCATCCCAGATAGGAGTCTTCTATCAAGGATATACAATAGTTGCACTCCCTTACGAACCACAAAAAACGTCAAGGTCCATTTGTAGAAGATTAGATACATTGACTTAGTTAGTTGAATTGATTCAGTGGTCCACATCAGATTTTGGAATGTAGAAATTATATATGTTGCATAATCTTGAATCTTTCTGCAAGATCAAGAACTTCATGCTTCCCACATAGAAATATTTCATCCCATAGAAAACCATTATGTCCAAGATCTTTTAACATTCCATCTTGGAAGTTAGAGCTTTGGGAACTCACCAGATTGCATATGAAAGTGATTGCTTGATATCATGTGCATGAAGTTCATGAGCTAGCAAATTCTGGATCAGATCCAAAATTGTTCTTCAGCAAATAGAAGGTCTCCTTTAATTTACTTAAATCTCTTGATTTAATAAGTGCTTCTATAAATTTTCATTTTAGTTGCATTTTCATTCCTTATGGAACATATTGCCCTATCTACCAATGTATTTATAATATCCATCAACCATTTTGAAAATCTAAAGTTCAGAAAGCCCCAAAAGCTGCAGAGATAAGGATAGGAGAAAAAAATCGTTGCTTTCCCATCAGTGGGAGTGCCTTTAGATCTCTCTCCTGACATACCTATGACTGATTCTTCACTTCTGTATGTCTGCCAAACTAAATGCTTTATGTTTTCATACATGAGACAAATGTTGGATATGACAGATTGTAATCAATCCTGTTCTCGGAGTCTTAGTTCCTCCATTTGAAAAATGGCAATGTCTTGGATTCCATTATACAACTATTATATTAATAAATGAACAATAAGTAATGCCAAGGAAGCATATATTCTGTTTTAAGGAAGGAATTAATGGATCAAGGAAAGAAGAGGGGAAATTATGAAATATTAGAAAACAGAAACAATAAAATAGATATAGAGGTACCCTATTTTTACCCTATGATGACAGACAGATGCTGAAACTTTTTGTAACTGTATTTACATGGCTACAAATACTCACTGATTAAATTCCAATCTGATGGAATGTTGATCTTTCTTCTGATTTACCCCATCAATGTAAAGTAAATAATTTTAAACCCAATCATATCTGGGCTATAAATAATATGTACCATTTTTAGAAGAACTTATGTTTACAAATAAGCAGGACAAGAGGCTGCAATGAATGGTCATTCCCACAGGTTTCATACTGTGTGACTGTCCTCTCCTTGACTTATATACATACTTTCCATACAATAAGTTAGGTCAGGGCTGTCAAACTCCTGACCTGTGGGCTGAATGCTGGCCACACCCTCTCCCAGTTTAGCAAAGAGGAAAAAAGTCCTGATATGTCACGTGACACCACCGTAACGATGTGAGTTTTCAGCATTAGGCTAAAAAACAATGTTGAGCCCAAGAACATCCAGGGACCCTCCTGGCTGAGTTTTCATGTTGCACCAATACACTTTGATTGCATCTACACACCCACTTCTTGTTTAAAAATCTGGCAACTACTCCCTCTCCCCCCCCCCCTGAACTTTGGAAAACAATGATTTGGACAACAGGAAGAATGTAGCAGACTTCTCTTAGTGGGCCATTCCAAAGAACTGACAAAGAGACATTAGTGCTTTGAGAATTTATTTTCTAAATGTTGATAATGGGAGAAACCACAAAGTTAGTGGAAGGACGACTGAAAACACACAATGATTATTCTCTGCTTTCACAGCTTTACTGATCAATCTTGATCACTCTCAACTTTATTGTTCTTCTGAAATAGTTCTTGATAAACTTGTCCAATTATTGGAACTAATTATTGGACCTTCATGTGATCAAATAGCTCAAGAACAATGCCTATTATAGTTGTCAACAGATGGCTTGAGAGCAATTGTTAACCTAGTGGATTTATCAGCCCTTTTTTCTAGCAACATATTTAATTTGTTTAATTGCCAGAAGGTGTGAAAAAGCTGATGAGTGTCTCAGCTGCCCAGACATGCATGGAAAATAAAATCAGAAGGGACTGGTATTGGTTTTTAAGTTTTATACAAAGTTAGGCATTGAGATTTAAATTAATTGCACAACTTAAAATAATTATTAAGTTGAAAATCCACCAAAATCTCATAGGAAAAATGTCTGCAATGGCATCAGGATAGGTCATTTTAGCATATGGATTCAATGTAAGAGAAAAACAATATTTCCTCTTGTAAAAAAGTTGTTTTCCACTGGAAAGACAATTAAATAAAGAGGTGCATCTATCCTTCCATCACCTATACAATTATTTCTCAGGAATACTTTGATTGTTATAAGATACTTTTTAAAAGGCCTGATCAATCAAAGAGGAAATGCAGCTACAAAGGAACTGATGCTTTTCACATTTGGAGAAGTACTTTCCACCACTTCAAAACTAGTGGATATTCTATTTTTTTTGCCCCAAAGGTACCAATCGGCAGCTCATGTTAAGTAAATGGCCTGGTTCTGGTTGAAGTTCTACAGGAAACAAACATATATCTATTTCAGATATTACTCCATATCTCAGATAATACATACTATTGGTGTGATTGGACACACAAGGAATTTGTCTTGGTGCATATGCTCTCAGTATACATAAAGGAAAAGATACATTCATCAAGAATAATAAGGTACAACACTTAATGATAGTCATAGGGTACAAATAAGCAATCAAATCATATTAGGGAACGGTCAATATAAATTGTAAGGATACCAGCAACAAGGCTACACTCACACAGTCATAAGTTGGAGAAGTTGGGTGATAGGAACGATGACAAGATTAATAATAATGCAGCCTTAGTAAATAGTTTAACAGTGTTCAGGGGAATATTAGTTTAGCAGAGTGATGGTGTTTGGGAAAAAACTATCCTTGTGTCTTGTTGTTCTGGTGTGCAGTGTTCTGTAGCATCATTTTGAGGGTAGGAGTTGAAACAGTTCATGTCCAGGATGTGAGGGGTCTGTAAATATTTTCACAACCCTCTTTTTGATTCGTGTAGTATACAGGTCCTCAACTGGATGGTAATCATTAAGGCATGTGATAAGACTGGTACAATGAGTCTTAAAACATGATGGAACCACAGCCTGATGCAATGAGAGATTGAAGATGTCTGTGAGAACAGTGGCCAGCTGGTCAGCACACTCCTTAAGTACCCACCCAGGGTTATTATCAGCTTTCCGAGTATTGGCTTTCCGCCGGACCTTCCAAACAGCAGTTGTATTAAACCTGAGCATCTGGTCATCAGGGAGGGGAACAACTTTCCTTGCTGGAACATTGTTTGTGGCCTCAAACCATCCAAAAATATATTTAGCTTGTTTAGAGAATCCGTATCACCCTTAAATGTCAGGGGAGACTTTACCATGTTGAAAGGTCTAGCACCATAGGTAGAACTTCAGCCTTGAGAATTCAATTTTTAAACAGTTTTCATTAATGAATTTTTGTTCACTAATACCATATGTTTAGTTATTTGTACTACTTAAAATATAGGATTCCGTAATTAAATAAGTTTCTCTTTTCATTTCCCTTTATTCTCAAGTCTAAGTCAAGCATCTCTTCTATCTATACTTGTCATGCAGATGTTGAGCTTCACACTATAATCGCATTTAACCAGATGTGTTGTGGGATGACGTGCACTTTAACAAAACTTCTTTAATAATGCTCCACAATGAATTCATTCAAGGTTTCCCATTCAACATTTCCATAACCACGACATGTTCTTACATTAGTCTGGTTAATCATCATGAAATTCACTGAACTTTCATATGCATCCTCTATAAAACAATGATGTGAAGGCAATTGGCAAGTGTCTTTTCAATATTTATCATTATTATATAATTTAGGAGGATTCTGGAGACTTAGAAATATGTTTCATATGAAGGATAAAATATTTTTTATTCTGAAATGCTGACCTCAGAGTAAAAATGTTAAATTACTAAATTATCTGGATTGATTATTATGTTCAGAAAAACAATTAGGGAAGCTAACGCTTTAAATATGAGAATTCAAAGTCTGGTTGGTAGACCTGAGCACAATTTTATAAAGTGGGATCATTCATGATGCCACTTTTTACCTGTTCCTTAGTTAAAATGGCCATATTTTAAAATCTCCAATCATGATATGGAAGCACTCAATTATTCTAACTTTGAATATCAGGGGTGCAAAAGCTTTTTTTCTGGCTCAGAAACAGATTATCTCAAAGATAATTGTCATGACGTCCAAAATGAAGAAAATGGACCACAGAGTCCCCAAATCTCCTATCTAGTCCCACTTTAAGTCAAACCATTTTAAAGTGATAGATTCATCTTACAAGGGGGAAAAAGTACCTTATTTTAGAATGCTACAGATTTATCCGACACTAAAATATTTTTTTAGGGGATGTGGTGGCTCAGTGGCTAAAATGCTGAGCTTGTCAATCAAAAAGTTGGCAGTTCAGTGGTTCAAATCCCTAGTGCCGCACACGGGTGAGCTGCCGTTACTTGTCCCAGCTTTGGCCAACCTAGCAGTTTGAAAGCACGTTAAAAATGCAAGTAGAAAAATAGGGACCACCTTTGGTGGGAAGGTAACAGTGTTCTGTGCGCCTTTGGCGTTTAGTCATGCTGGCCATATGACCACAGAGATGTCTTCAGACAGTTCTGGTTCTTCGGTTTTGAAATGGAGATGAGCACCGTCCCCTAGAGTCGGGGACGACTAGCACATATGTGCGAGGGGAACCTTTACCTAAAACTTTGTTCAGTAAGGTAATCAAGATGGGAAGAAAACACCCTTCACTTTCTTTTTCCAAACCCATTACAAAAAAAGTTGTGGCAGTATCTAAATTATTATTTTGTTTTTTTCTTTCTGTTCTTTTGGACAAGAAGCCTGAAGCAGGCGTTCTTCTACTGTTCACGTGAGTCATTCTAAAAATGGATTTCAGGTGAATATCAAGATAAATATGCTTCAAGTAAATACATATACATTCATACATACATTTATTTGGTTCCTAAATAATAAACAACATTGTACAGACCCTTATTCGGAAATATAATTCAATTGACATGAGCAAAACTTATCTTTCAATAGACAGAATCAATGGTTTGGATTGTACGTTGCAAAAGACTGAGATGGAGATATGTTTAAATCTTTGTAAGACTTTCAGGCTTGTCCATTATTTTATTCTGTCTTTTGAGCATTTGCTTGCAGTGTGTAACATGAATTAAAAAAACAGAAAAAACATTCCCAATTCATATATATATAGTTATATCATAATTGTTACAGTTATACATCTAAAGTACACTTTTAAAAATACAATCACTGCACATACATTATGGGTCACAAGGTCTTCTAATTTTTACCCTCTCACTTATACAAATACATATTCTTTTAGAGGTACATTTTCTCAAAATATGCTGTTGATAGTGAATACTTGAATGGAGAAAAATACAAATTACAAGGTCAACAGATTCAGTATTGTTTGTTCAGTGATGGAGTCAATTTGGAAGATCACATATTGTTCCCTTCAAATCTGTTATGGTAGATTTTTATTTTTTTTAAAACATGTTTTATTGGTTTTTCATAGGAAAAGGGTAATGGAAAATAATTTCAAATTATGATTTTACAAAAGAAGAAAAACTGAGTTACAGAGGTGATACACTCTGAGATATAGTAAGAAAAGTTTTGAAACAAACAGGCATCTGCACAGTACAATTTTTGATATTATGCTTATAAATCAGCAACCTTTCATTTAAAAAATACCTCATTTTCTGTAGGTTGTTAACTGCTCTCTCAGCTTGCTGGTTTTCCGAAAGACGTTTCATTACCATACTAGGGAACATCATCAGTGCTTGTTTTCTGTCAGGGTTGGTGGGAGTGATCTTGGGGATTCCTTGATGAGGTTGTTGTTTACTCTTAGCTTGTTTGTCTGAGTTGGGGATTCCTTGATTTGTGGTATTGTTTACTTCTTGATTGTTGGTCTTGTGTTAATGGTGGTGGTAATCAATGCTCATCTTGGGTGTTGATTGCTGGCAGGGGAGGTGTTTTGGTCTTTTTGTTCCCTTTTGGACTTGTGAAATGCTTGCTTTTTATTACTTTCCAAAGACCGACTGTGCTGTTTTTGTGCTAAAAGCAATTTGTGAGAAGCCCAATCTTTAGCAATTTATAAAAGCAATTTGTAAGAAGCCCAGTATTTATTTCAAACTCTCATTGACTCACAAGGATACCAAGATATACTATTAATGTCTTAGTTTTGTGGATTTCCAGACATTGAAAAAGTTGGCAGTAAGCAGGGCAAAATGCTATCATTCGATGTTAGTTATTGCGAGCATTTTGACTTGACATTTTTATAGCATGGAAATATAATCACCTCAAACTTTGCAGAATAACCTTATAATAACAGCATTCCTTTTTTTTAAAAAAATAGGGTATTTCACATTCTTAAGTTCTGAAAAATTGCTCCTTAAAAACAGCAAAGAGCTGTGAATAAAATACAATAGCTGGGAAACGTACTTAAAAGTATTTATATATATATATACTATATGTATTCATATACTTGAAGAATTATCCGTGACTTTGAAAGCATATTGGAATAAAATGTGCTAGGTTGAGCATCTGTTTATCAAATAAATTATGCGTAAACAGCGTAATCCTGACCTCTCTCATTAAACAATCCCATTGAATTTAATGCATCGTATCCCCAATAAACTAGCTACAGCGTTACAAACTCAAATTATATTTTAGCTTGCCACAAAGTCTGAGGTGCATTTAATTCCAGATACTATGACGGTCACATTAATTTTGAGCAGTAGACTTGTTGAGGCAGGGGTGAAATCAACTTCCCTTCCCTAGCGGTTCAGAAGTGCAGACAGGTGGGTGGAACCTTGCGCTACCGCTGCTACAGGTTTGCCGAACGGCGCTTCATCACCGCTATTGGCATGCGCGAGGCAGACAGAACTAACCCTTGAGTTTGACATCGCTGCTCTACGTGAAAGGCCCAAAATGGCTGTATTCGGTGTATAAGATGTACCAACATTTCCACATACATATGTAGGTCTTCGGTTGTTTGGGTTTTTTCCCCGCGTGAAATTGGAAGTGTCTTGGCGACGTTTCGACG
>JANHFK010002321.1:57608-68790 GCA_036250565.1 Sibynophis collaris | reverse complement strand
GTTACAAAGATCTCCTCTTTAACTAGAACTATGTGACTTTTCCATAATCTTAACTGAGAAACCTTAGATTTTGTGAAAGCATTAAACTCTGATATACCCTAAATTCTATTGTTTACAGTCACGAATGACAAAGTAGAATCATTTTATTTTTACATTTTTATCTACAGCATGTTTAAAATCAGTTCTATTATAGGGAATAGAATGGACATCTTTATCCATTATCTTTATCTTTAATACTAGCCAGACAGCTGTCTAAAACTTGCATGGATGAGGGGCAGGGCAATGACATGGGGACCTTATAATCCTTCACAAGGTAGGAAGAATCCACCACTGATGTCTATTCCAGATAAACAGAACTGGATAAGATTTATGGAGTTGAATTTGTCTTAGACGTATCAGTTGATTTAATAATTTCCAGAGCCAAACTCTCCATCGAAAAGTAACAATTGAACAATGTCTCTATGTGAAAGTAACAATTAACAATTTGCACTAAATCAGTCTAAGTGTTCCATCTTAAATAAACTTTTTAGAGGCATCACCAATTTAAACAGCTCATACACTCAAATATGTGTGAGTTATGGTTAAAGACTGATAGAAAAGAAAACTGATTAAGTGCCCGAACAATTTAGTTTTATAATGCTAACATAACATGCTCCCAGTTCTGATATTTAGCGTCAGTTTTCAAAAAGAACAGAAAGAAGGAAAGAAAGAAAGAGACAGAGAGAGAGAGAGAGAGGAAGGAAGGAAGGAAGAAGGGAAAAAAGGGAGGAAAGAAGAAAGAAAGAAAGAAAGAAAGAAAGAAAGAAAGAAAGAAAGAAAGAAAGAAAGAAAGAAAGAAAGAAAGAAAGAATTATATAATATGTATACTTCATGTCCTAGGAGTCAATGAATATTCAACAAGGAAACAAAAAACAATACCTGAAAAATGTCAAATAAAGGCTATTTAGCTATCTGAAAATCCCTTAAAAACCTTTCAAATCAAGGCAGAAGGTATTAAAATTATTAATTAATCATAATGTTATATAGTGTGTATATGACTGATAAAGCAGAATATATTGTGTGATGAAAACCAGAGCAACTCTGAAGAATCACTTTAGTGTGGTTTTAAAAAATCTTGAGAGATTAATTTCTGATCTGAAAAGTATGAAACTTTCAATTACTTCATTACACCACTGTTATTTTGTTACACTGGCAAATTTCATATGATTCATAGCCTACATTCCCAAGTTAATAAAGCTACACTAAGCATTTCTGAAGAACACAGTGACAAGTTAGCAAACATCAGCATGAAATATGAATACAGAACAATTCATCATAATCAGACTTGAATGTTTTAAAAATAGTTGGGGGTGGGAAGAGTTTACATAGAACAGACCCTACATTAAGCTATAGCATTTTAAAGAAAAAATTGGCATGCTTGCATATAGAAATAGCCAAAAAATGTGAGGCACAGGGAAAATGCCATTTTCATTTAGAAACAAATGAAAAGAAGTTTAATGTTACCTTAAATTTACTTAAGGTATTTCTTATTGGAATACTGAAAATAACCATCATCTTTTTTAAAAAAATATAACTATTAAAGCAGCTATATTATCAACATGAGTTATGATTTTTTTAAAGTATTTGTTGAAATATTCTCATTGGTTAAGATCAATGTTTTTCCCTTTGCCTAAAAGAGTTAGGGTTAGGATGTTCTTACAGTATATCCATTAATTTTTGGTAGTTTAAAGCATGTGAATTGCATTAAATTAACCCAAGGTGTTTTGAATGAAGAGGTGGCATTTCTGCTGATACAGGTTGTCCTCTCCTGTTGAAGACCTACATCACCATTCCATCCTCATTCCATTCCTTCATTAATCCTCACAGACAGGTCTGGACAACAAGGACCCCAAGGACAAGGAGGGGGTGAAGATGGTTATTGTATGAGCAGAATTCTTTTCATGCATCTAAGGGTGCAAACCATTGTTATTGCAGCACTTGTTACTTTTAGGCTTACTAGCTCTTCAGCTGTGCCCTGATTCAACTTGAATTGTATTCAGACTCGCAGTTAAATTGAATATTTCATTGTGCTACCTACTGATAGTTTTGGTGATACCCTGTATTCTAACAGAATACTCATCATAATACTCAGCAAGTGTAATTTCTATAGAAGCCGAAAGACAACTTAGAGAAATCAATATTTTATGCTTTGAAACTCTGTCTCTGTCCATCTTGAATCAACTTGTGCCTTTCCAAGCAGTTGGTTTACTGATTCCTTCCAGTCTTGTAACATACCCAGCTCCAACTGGCCACAACATCTGGCACACCTCACTCTCTTCAGTAGCTGGCCATTGCCCTATGGCCATTTCACCTTGGCTGCTAGGTTGCTATTTTCTTAATGGATCGGCAATTCCCCTTTTTATTCTTTCTAACTGTTTCAAGAACAATTCAAATAAACAGAATTCAATACATAAAATTCCCTGGAAGCCATGCTTTCCCTGTCTTCTACCAACACAACTTTGCTTCATTCATTCATTCATTCATTCATTCATTCATTCATTCATTCATTCACTTTAATCTCACCTTTATTACTTTTATAAATAACTCAAGCCAGTGAACTTACCAAATACTCCTGCTACCTCATATTTTTCCCACTCTCTGAATGAAACCCTGCATTTTCTTGGAAGATTTCAGAAATATTTCCCATTGCCTCCTTCTTAGGGTTGAGAAAAAATGTCTGGCCCAAGGTCACTCAGCTGGCTTCATGCCTAAAGTAGGACCAGAAATCAGAGTCTTCTAGTTTCTAGCCTAATGCCTTAACCGCTCCACCAGGCTTTTATGAAATGCTTGATTAAAACTTTACTGTTATTAAAAGTAATGTATCTTATTTCCAAACTTTTAAAATTAAGAAATGCATTTATAAAGAATAGAAATTCTATTAATAAAAATATATAAATGTATTTGCAGCTGGATCTTTATTATTCCTTGTTTCTTTTGATGGGGAGCACAAGGGAGAAGTTGATTAATATGGTAGTTTATGAGAAATATAATTAATAACAATCGATGGGTGGGAAATTTCTCTGAGAATAACAGATTGCTTTCAGTTGTTCAACCACTGCTGAGAAAGTTGCTTAGCTACTATTAGATTTTAAGACACCGGCCAAAAATCTTTTGTTTTGAAAGAGCTTTTGTTTTGTTTTTAATGTACATAGTTACTATAATATGTTCAATAAATAATAAGGATTTGTACATATTTCTATCAAAAACAGAGGTTTGATGCAATTGATTTAAATGAGAACTGCAAACATTACTTAATATCCAGAATAGTTAGTATTTTACAGAACTGGTGTCTGCTTAGTGATTACTCAGTTCTACATCATGCATCACAAGTATTTGTTTCTTTATTGTAAATTGGATTGTTACAATGGCTAGCTAAATTCCTAACAATTGATAGGAATTGTACTGCTGCTCATTTTTAAAACAACTGTCTAAGAAAAGATGCCTTTGGGTCTATGAGAGGCTCATGAGGCATTTGATATATATATAAAATGTGCAAAAATCATGGCAGCAAAAATATAGTGAAAACTATATTTTTTGCTTTCAACTGATGGCTGTCCATTTTTTTGTAGGCCATTTGCAGACACAGATGTGCACCAAGTAGAGAAAGACTTTTAAAACACAATTTATATATGACAAGATCTTTATTGAACCATATATGAAAAAAGTGAGCAAGTATATCAAAGATATAAATTCTGGAGGGGGAAAATAAACTGCACATTTCAGAATAAAGGAAGGTGCCAATATTCAAAAACTACTTTAAAAATAAAGACAAATATCTGAAACCCTAAATTCCTGGGAATCCTTGATAAGCAGTCCATCAATGTCTTTTAAAAGATGTATATCTTTGCAAACTAGCTTACGATCATGACAACTGAAGTTGAAGGCATTGTATAATATAACTCTCTTCACCAGAGAGGATAGATAACTATTTTGGCATGTATTACGGGCAATGAGATTATATCCAGCACCGATTTTTCACAGATTCTATAATCTTGGCATATGCCAAAATATTTAAATTTGCTTCTCCAAAGATAGTTAATCTTGATTTAATCTTCTCTCTGCCTTTTTCCTATCCAGGCATCCCAGGTGTCATCAGCACTAATTGTCAGCATTTACAGATGTTGGGATACCATTTATTTTCTCCATTACTTTTAAATTCTTTGATTTAATACAAGAGACACAGATCTTTGAAAAACAATTATTTTCCTTTAATGTAAAAATGTTAAGTACCCTGCAGAACTAATACAGTGATTATATGTAACTATCAGTATTTTCTTCCTATTTAGTTGTTCTAAAAGGATAATAAATCAAATCCTCATTGTGTATTTGCTCTGTAAGAGATATCAAGAATATATGAACAGCAGCATTATATTGTCCATGGATGTGTGCAGAGGGAGGAGGGAAGGAGGTGCAATGCAGTGTTATTATCAAAGCCATGACTGAAAGTGACACAGCACAATGGTTCCAATTACCATTTTGCAGATTTTGATCCCCTGAAAATGCAAGTGGCACTGTCACAACTCAAAAAACACTGAATGGAGGGTATCAGAAGACTTGCCAACAATTTGACAATTTGACTTGCATGGTTCTCAGCAAATGGTTCATTGTGACACATTGTCTTCACTTTTTTCTCCATCAAAATTTAATTATATAAACAATAAATAACTGGACATGTACATTGCCCAACACTATAATTGGCTTAACAATGATTTCCCAAATAAGCTGCAATTGGATGACTTCATAAAGCTCTTTAAGTTAATTTGGGAACAGGTTGCACTCATTATTTATTACAATTATTAATCACAACAGTCATTTATATCTTTATCATTGTATTGTTACAGTATTATAATATGCTCTACATGAAACTGTCTCTGAATACCAATCTGAGTAGTCTATTGCTGACTGGCATTTGTTACCATTCACATGTTACATTGGTACTTCAGGTCCTACATTGGGTTTGTATTGGCTTCTGAGTATAATTAAAAGTGCATGTTTTTATTTATAAATCCCTATATGAGTTGGCGAACTATCCACCTTTTTCAGTTGGAATTGAACTGCCTTTGGTCCCTCACTATTGCAACTTAAAGGCTGAGGCTTGTAGACATTTCTTTTCCATGGCCACCCCAAGCCCTGTCTCCTAATTTACATCAGACTGTCTTCCCTCCTCTCCCCAATTTTTGGCTTTCCAAAAGTTGTTACATCAAATTGTTACAGAATACCTGTAGCAATTCTAAAGTCTAAAGAAAAGAAGAATTAGAGGTGGCATGATAGCAGCATTTCAGTATTTGAGTGGTTTCCACAAAGAATAGTGGGGTCAAATTATTCTCCAAACACCAGAAGGTTGAAACAATGGTTGGAAACTAATCAAAGAGAGAAACAACCTAGAATTAAGGAATAACTTCCTAACTGTGAGAATAATCAACCAGTGGAACAGCTTTCCTTCAGAAATCGTGGGCACTCCATCACTGGAGGTTCTTAAGAAGAAACTAGACAGTCACTTATCTGAATTGGTATCAGTTCTCCTGCTTGAACAGGGGGCTAAACTAGAAGACCTCCAAGGTCCCTTCCAGCTATTCTATTCTATTCTATTCTATTTCTATTTCTATTCTATTCTATTCTATTCTATTCTATTCTATTCTATTCTATCCTATTGGTGGTGCTGATGATGATCTATGTTTCTTAGTGTTATTTTATTTTAGTGTCATCTATTTTAGTGTCATCTATTTTATGTATTTTACTATGGATATGTTATTGTATTATTATTATTATAATTTACATCTGTTTTGAGCTGCTACAAGTCTAGTTGATTACATTACAAATTTGTAATGAGGAAATAAATAAATGCTCCTTCTTTCAGAAGAAAGAAAATACTTACAAGGAGTATACATCCATATCATGGCTTAGCTGAATGTTGCTAATGTTTCCAAAATATCTGGAATTGTAGTCAAACATCTGAAAGGTGAGAATGAGTGGTTTTTCTCATTGCTTGCTTGATTGCTTGGGGGCCACTGATCATGGAACTAAGTTTTCTTTTACCCACTTTTCCTACTTCTTTTTTATTTTTTAAGGATGTCTAACAATTATTCCATTTGTGTTTATTCTAAAGCAATTTTTCTATCCTTGAAAAGAATAACAACAAATCAACCAAGCACTGTCAGAAGAAGCAAATTAAAACCATGTCATTTAAAACAGAGATAGTGGAAAGAGAGAACAGGCAGGAAAGAGTTACATGCTATTGATTTCAATAGGAGGAAATCTAACTCTTGGGACTGGAACCTTGGTCCAATGAATTTTCATGTTTTCATAAATTACAATGTTGAACTTTCTGCTCTTCAACTAATATTTTCAAGATAGTAATTTTACCGATTAACGTTGAACTAATTTAGAATGCCAAATTACAGAATAGAATAGAATAGGATGGCAGGGGAGGGGAGGGTAGAGGAGAGGAATTTTTACTAATTAAGTCATTTGACTGTGTCAACTATATAAAATTGATACAAAAATACAAATGAGAAAACAAATTGCCACCCTTCAGATACCTCCAATCTAATCTAAATATTATGTCCTGTTCAAAATGACTTTTGAAATAAAGAACTGCAGTTTTACTAGTGACATGCAGGTTAATTTCCTGCAGAAAGTAAGATAGTTTCTCCTGGGTACCCCAGTATTTTTTTAGTTTTTAAATAAAAATCTTAAGTAAGCAGGCCTTTCTATAAAGTGCAGTTTGCAGTCAAGAAGGATATATCAAATTTCTTCAGTGATTGCTGCTCCTCAGATGCCCAATCTTTCTTCAAATGGAACTCCATGAAACCTTCCATATCTTACCATGGAGTCCAATTGTTCAAAACAAGATTTAGAAAAAGCTTTTCTATGATGTTGAGTCATGTAAGTTCTAAACACTTTTATAACTGGGAAGATTTCTCTTACTGCAGATACTGTAAGTACTAAAAAATGTGAACAAAACATTGCCATAAAAATATTAATAATATGACCCCGAGTAATTTTTTAAAGTGATCATTTCTACAATATATTTGCCAATATGCATTTATTATAATTAAACTTCCTTTTGGAATTGCACATTTCTTTTATAAAAAATCTGTTCCATATCATTTTGCAATATTCTACAGTTTTGTATTTTAACTTTTTAAAATCAAAATAAAATATTTCAAAAGAAAAAATCTGCTCCATATCTATACACTGCCCAGAATAAAATAGTATTATCTTTCTGCTGACAATTATATTTGCAATGACCTTCATTTTCCCATTTGGTCCAAACGTCATAAAAGAAGAAAGAATACTACCCAGAACAGCTCCCACATACTCTCCTCAAATATTTCACCTATCATGCAGCTTCCTCAAAAGGAACTTCCTGCTTCCAAGGTAACAGGAAACATTTCTGGACAAATAATGATTTGTCTGGAGTCCACTCCCTGTAGAAGGGACATGGCAGAGATCAAAGCTTTTTAGGGAGGAAGCTGAGGAAAATGGGAGGGAATGGGAAAGTATATGCCAAAATATAAGAATGGTGAGAATTCAATATATTAAAAGGATGTTGAATGGTATAAAGAGAATAAAGAGCTTGGAGGAAGATTAACACAAAAATTGGGAAGGCTGTTGAGGGTATCAGATGCAGCATCATGACTGTTTCAAAAAGGGGTGTTCCTGCTGTACAGTAAATCAAGTGAGCCATTTAACACCTTTCCAGATTAGATAAACCTTTGGGCACCCTTCACCTTCCAGTCTCCACCTCCCCTATTTCTGTATCAGTTGCCAGGGGAAAAAAGTAAGTGGGAAGAATTTTCCCAAAGCTTTAGAAAAATGAGAATTTTGCTTCCAGTTGTATTCTAAACTCTGGACCTGGACAGCCCTGAAACCTCAATTTTCAACCCAAACCAGAATTAGACAAAGATAAGGTTCTACAATTTAGACTTTTCACATGAAATCCCTGATTTTTATCCTCCCTGACTGTCAACTCTTTAGGATGCTGCTGTTACAACTATACTGTTGTAGGTGTTATATCTGCTTTAGCACTAATCTCCATTGTTTTGTTATGCATTTCCTGCCTTTCTAAGACTTACATCTAGCTGCTCCTGTGAGGCAGTGCCTGTTGTATGTATATTCAAGATGGTTGGTGTAGCATTTTAATAGCATTTGATTAAACTACTTGAAACATATACTTAGGATAACATATCTATTTTCCCTTCATTAAAAAAAATTAGTTGCTGGATTAGGGATGTCCTGATTCTTAAAACAGCTAAGAAAAGTGTTTTAAGGTGATCAACCTTTGAACTAGGTAGAACTTGACCAGTCAGTGAATATGTGCTACAGTTAGGATATTAACTTTGAATTATAGTTTTGTATTATAGTTTCTCAAGTCCCAATTTTTAAAAAATGGAACAAAACAAACAAGCGAATAGCCATAATGCAGGCAAATGACCCCTCTGCTCAAGGCCTCGTGGGTAGTGCTCTTGTCTTTTGAAATGTTTTTTTCCTGGACCTTCCTTTTTAATAGTGTCATTACTGATTTCAGTTTTTTGCTTTACTGTTTCATTTGTAAGCCACCTAGAGTCATAATAGACTAGGGCAGCACACAAATTAAATAAATGTAAATATAAGCCAATAAAATAAATATAAGCTGATTTTCCAAATGTCCTGATAAGGTGATAACCAAACGGCTGTACTCAAGAAAAATATCTGAGTATCATCCCACAAATATATTGCAGAAAAGTCATCATTTAGCATGATATAAAATAGACATCAGTCTTTCATTTAAATAAACTGTTATTATTATGTGCCTCTCTTATGTGACTCATCCTACTATGAGGAAGTGGGAGAAATTCATTCATTCATTCATTTGATTTATATGATCACCCACCTCACTAGAGCAACAACACATAAAAACTGAATACAAAATGAACAATAATAATGCAAAAATGTTTAGTGCAGATAGATAAAATCCAATCAACAATAAATTAACAAGTCCTCAGGGAATACAACTAACCTCCTGATTCCCATGCCTAGAAAAACATCTAGTTTTTAAAGCTACCAAGCTAAATCATGCCACAAAGAATATTTCGTACAAAGAGGCATAAGAGATCAATGAAACAGATGTGAATAGGTAGTCAACTTTTCATGTTGAAATATAACGTAATATTAAAATCCTACCAAAAAAACATGAAAAGCGGTAGTGACAGCAAATGTTTCAATTTTAATTTTTAATATGGTATCCATTGATAAATATAACCCATACAAACAAAAGATTATTTGGGATCCTCCATAATTTTTAAAAGTGGGAAGGGTTCCTGAGGGGGAAAAAATGTAAGAAACTGTTTTAGGGGAACTAACAGAGAAGGCCATTTCATGCTGTGTTTTAATGGCTGTTTTTATTCTGAGCTGTTTGTTTTATCTATGTATCTGATGCAAAGTTCAAATGTCAAGATACATATATTGAAGAATGGGTTTGTGTAATAAAATCACAGATTGCAAATAATAATTTTTTCATCATCATGACTTGCCATGAACATATATGGCTGGAAAACTACAAAAAAACCAAAATGGTCAGGTTATTAATCTATATGACCCTCAGGAAACCTTGGAAATATAAAAATTATGGAATGTATTTCTGAACATAGTTTACATAAAATTGCATTATAAGTCAACAGCCACTTAAAATCAATGGCATCAACTTGTTATTCTCCAATAAAATGATTACATTATGACAGCAACATAAGATGTTAAAAAAAGAAAGGGAATATAGCACTCTAGTACATTCTCAAAAATGTGTACTTCAGAGAAGATATTGGTAACTGATAGAAAATATTATTTTTGTGTCCTTTCATTGCCTTAAGAAAATTGAATAAATGTAGTCATATTGAGAATAAAAATATTTTATAGAATTGAAAATGCCTAATATAATCAGTGACAAATCTCTATGAGGATTTTATTATTTCCTTGTTTCATTCGTTATAAAAAGTAACTCATAATTCTTCATAATTTTATGGTGTAAGATTTTAAAAAATAGCAATCTTACCCCTTAAGTGTGGATCCCAAGTTCATTTGGTTCCATGTCATGCACTCAAGCTGAGAAGTCATTTGGTATATATTGTCACTGTTATGAAAATATTTCCAGTTAGTACTAACATTATATAATCTATTTCAAGTAATTAGTTCAACATTATTTCCTTTTTCAAAACAAAAAGCAATCTAAAGTAATAAAGTAATTATACTTTATAAATTCGTAGACAAATTTATAAAAAATAATTTATAGTTCATAAATTTTAGGAAAACAAGACAAGGGGGTGAAAAAAGAGAAAAGATCAAGAAAAGATCTATGATAAAGAACTGGAGTTTTGAAAAGGCCCTCAAAATGATTAATAGAGAGATGATAAATAGACCCAAAGATACTGCCCTGGTTTTAAAAATATGTAATTGGTGGAAGCCCTATTTAAATGCAGTATTTTGTTTATGACCATATACAGATTATACTACACTTGTACAACAAGTATTATTACTGAAAGATTGTAAATTTATATTAATTATTTCATTATCACTTGGGCAGCCCAGCTGGTTGTACAATACCATCTTCTTATCTTCTTTACTGCTCTTATTGGTATGATGACTACTCTGTTGCTTTGTATGTACACTGAGAGCTTCTACATCAAAGACAAATTCCTTGTATTTGGCAGATAACATATTCTAATATTTTTCTACTTTTATTAAATTGAATACAGTTGTAAAATTATTTCTGTAATATTACTCCCAAGAAGTAAGAACTATAACTAGTTTTATTGTTTCTAAATCTGTAATATCATTCTTCCTTTTAGAAGAACATATTGTTTAAAGCTTTATCAAAAACAGTGTTACATAAGTAATTAGCTGATTTAGCTAATATTATGTAATATCTTCAGAAAATTATTACCATGTTTTCCTGAAAATAAGACCCTGTCTTATATTTTTTTGAATCCCGAAATAAGAGCTTGGCCTTATTTTTGGGAAGGTCTTATTATTTTGTGGTGCGTGGAGCAAGACAGGGGTCCTCTTGCCGTCTTACCTGATTTCCAACTCTGTCTCCATAATTCTAACCAAAGGAAATGGCGGGAACTGGCTGCGCATGTGTTTAAATATTTTTGGGGAGGGCTTATTT
>JANHFK010002319.1:0-10487 GCA_036250565.1 Sibynophis collaris | reverse complement strand
TACGTACGTACGTACGTATGTATGTATGTATGAAGGTAGGTAGGTAGGTAGGTGATAGAGATATGGGAAATTCTGGAGTAAAAGTTCACATATCTTAAACTAGCTAAAATTGAAAAATGGTTTTGTGTGTGTGTGTGTGTGTGTGTGTATCTGTCTCTTTACTTCTACCTCTATTTCTGTCTCCTTTGCTTGAATATCATTCTGTTTGATTAATATGATAAAATTACTGTGACAGTTGCCAAGTTTTCCTTGAATGTATATTGGATCATCAGATAGTCATCAGCAGAGTGATAAATGTTGTTCTCTGAAATAAGCGTATATGATTTATTGTTGGTTATGTTTGCTTATTGCATCTATTTACTTGGGTTTTTATATATGACTTGGACCAAAATGAAATTACCTGAGTATATTTGTTTTATATACTGCTTGTTTCCATATCAAGATTGGAAATGAAGCAAAGCAATAGATATGGCTAATTCCCATACATCACTTTTTTTTAAATGGAGGCGCACAGCACCAGGATATTTGCAAGTCACTGGTTTTAACCAGTGGAATAAGTAAAATAATGTAATACTAATAAATACATTGACCCAGTTGCCTTCATTGAAAACATATTTATATAATATGCATTAAAAAAACCAAAACGATTCTCTGGATCCATCAATGTCTTTAAAAATAATTACTTAAAAGTAGCAAAACACACTAGAAAATTAAATCTAGAACCAGCACCACTGCATCCCAGATGTAAATTGTAGTTTTTAAAATGGAAATGACATCTACATAAAGATGAACGATTGCAGAAAATATAAAACTTTGTATTAACAATTAAATGACTGATTGCTTGAACCTTGGATAAGTAGATAATTCCTTATCGATGTAGTTCAATTAGCGCGCATCTCTTGTAAGCGAAGCACATCTTTTGATCCGTTGCTTGAGTTGTGAAGCAGCCGCCATCACTTGATGTAACTACTTCAAACTCTTCTTGAGATGGATGCTCAGATAGCAAAAGAAGCTTCTCCTCCAATTAATTACAGAGGCTCCATTTCTGTCTCTATAGATCTTAAATAAAATTATCCCTTTGAAGAAAAGTTTAGCTATAGAAAGGTGGGGGTTTTGCTATCTCATGCTGCATTGAGTGTATTTGTAAAGAGCTAGTGATCAGCTGCATTCAGTGTTGTAAATTATGGGGGGTGGGTGGGTGGGGGGGCGGGCGCCCCCGGAGGGCTCTTCGGCCAGGAGGCGGCGCGGGGCTCTTGCCCGTGTGGGCCGGGCGCCCGGGGGCTTCCGCCTGGCTTGGCGGGGGCTGCTCTCGGCAGGACAGGCACCTGCGCTGGCCACGCCTGTCTCGGCTGCGGGGGAGCGGCGTGGGCGGGCGGCTCTCCGGGAGGGCAGGGAGGAAGGGGCTTTGCCGCAGGCCCGGCGTCCGGGACTCCTTAGGCGCCGCGGCGGAGCTGCCCTCCCGGCCTGCCAGATTGCCCTGCCAGCCGGGAAGCCCCGCGGTCCGTCGCCCGCCTTACATAAGGCTGCTTCCGCCCGGGAGGCACTGCCGAGACCCTGAGCCCCCCGCCCCCCTGAAAAAGGGACCCCCAGCAACCGGGGCAAGGAAAGCCAGAGGCGGAGTCCAAACTGCAAGCTTGGGGGGCTGCGTTGGCCCGTTTGTCCATGGGGGCTGGGGGGGGGCTGCCTTGCTGCTGCTTTCTTTAAGGGGTCCCGTCCAGGCCTTGTCACCCTGGCAGAGGTTGGCATCCGCATGTGGCCCCCAGAACGCTCCCCCGGGAGGCTTTTGGCCGTCCCTCTTGGCCCAGCGCTGGCTTGTTTGTGGAGGGTGATTCTCACGCCTTTTGGGTCCCCGTTGCCAGCTGCGTTTGGCACTTGAATCTCTGAGGAAGGGCCCCTTTGATGGAGGGCACCCTCACACACACCCCGGTCTAGGGCAGAGAGGTGGGTCTTTCTTTCCCTGGTGCAGAGGGGCTCCCAAGTGGGCCTGAGCCCCACCCGGGCGCTGCCTTTCCCAACTGTTGCTGAGCTGCAGCCCCAGGAAGGCATCCCGGAATGGGACACAGGAAGCTTGCTGATTTCACCCAAGCAGGGATGGGTGGCACAGCTCCCCTTCTGGCTCAGGGAAAGGCGTTGCAGCCCTGGGATGAAGGGGCATCTCAGCTTTCCCTTGAGCCGATAAGCCACAGCTGGGTCACCTTTGGGTGCCTTCAGAGTTGGTGACTCACCAGCCTCTCGATCCCTAACAAATTGCTGCCTTGGTGCTAAGTGGGTGGCACAATGTGGAGGTGGAGGCGGTTGAGGCAGGTGGGCAGCTGGGTGGCTCAGAAACGGGCTTCTGCCTGCCCTGTGGAAGCGCTGCCTCTGCTGCCCCTGGCAGGTTCCCTCCCAGGGCCCTCTGCTCAGGCCTAGAAGGCTGCTTGGCGTGACCCTCCACCCACGCACCCCAAACCCGGGCAGATCAAATGGAAGGGGTTGCACGGCTCCTTAAGGTTCAGGAATCATGGGAGGTGCCCCCTGGCACTTGTTTGGGGCACCGGGTGATGGTTGGCCGATGGGACAGGCAGGAAGCCCCCTCCCCAGTGCCCCGTGTGTTCTCCTTTCAGGTTGTCCGAGAAGATCCAGGGGGAGGCTGGATTACTGCAGCCACTTCGTTCGGCGACCCAGGAGGGAGGAGGGCCAAGAGCAGCGGCTCCCCTCTTGAGAGACACAATGCCGCCGTGGGAAACCCCTTTCGTGGGTCAGGAGCCCGGGCTCGCAATGGGACCAGTCCCCACTGGCCACCTTCAGCCGTGCCGGGATCCCTAGGAACTCTTTTGCTGCGTGACCGGCTTTTCTCTGATGGGTGAAGCTGCCCAGGTCCTGCCCAGCTTTTCCTGTTGAATTTCTTCTTGGGCCCCTGTGTGCCCCAGGCGGAAGCTCTGCACGGCTGCTGCCAAGATGTCTCTGGAGGGGCTGATGTGCTGCCATGGGTCGCTTGACTGGCTGAGGGAGTTCATCGCCTCCACTATCCAGTCGGTGCGGGACTGCGACCCCCCTGCGCTCAGCACCCTGGCCGTCCTGCTGGCCCTCTTCGTCTGGTACTGCTACCACGTGGGGCGGGAGCAGCAGCCCCGGCCTTACGTCACCGTGCTCCAGGGGGGCGTGGAGGGAGCGGGCCTGCAGAACGGCTTCAGCCACTGCCGCTCCCCCGAGTGCGTGCGCTGCGCCCAGAGCGATGGGCTGAACCAGAAGCTCTACCACAACCTGCAGGAGTACGCCAAGCGGTACTCGTGGGCGGGCATGGGCCGGATCCACAAGGGCATCCGCGAGCAGGGCCGCTACTTGACCAGCCGCCCGTCCATCCAGCGCCCGGAGGTCTTCTTCCTGCCTGACTTGCCCACCACCCCGTATTTCTCCCGGGAGGCCCAGAAACACGACGTGGAACTGCTGGAGCGCAACTTCCAGACCATCCTGTGCGAGTTCGCATCCCTCTACAAGGCCTTCTCCAACTGCAGCCTGCCGGACGGATGGAAGGTCAACAGCACGCCCAGCGGTGAGTGGCTGACCTTCTACCTGATCAACCAGGGCACCTGCGTGCCGCGGAACTGTCGGAAGTGCCCTCGGACATACCGCTTGCTGGGCAGCCTCCGCACCTGCGTGGGCAGCAACGTGTTTGGCAACGCCTGCATCTCCCTGCTGACCCCTGGCACAGTCATCCCTGAGCATTACGGGCCGACCAACATCCGTGTGCGCTGCCACCTGGGTAGGTTCTGCGGCCCCGCTGCCCGCTTCCTGGCTAGTGTTCTGGCAAGTGGGGTATCGGTCACCGCCCAGGACGCGCCCCGGGTGGCCTTGAGCTGGTCAGCAAGGAGGGAGGCAAAGCACCCCTGAGGGGCTGGAGGTGCCCTGCGCAGCCTTCCCTCTGCAGTTCTGCCCGCTCAGACGCCGCCTTGCAGGGTTTGAGGGCTGTATTGGGGAAAGGAGCTTTATCGGACTCCTGACGCCAGGTTCCCAGCAGCCAGAATCTTCCAGGATGGTTTGAACAGGCGGTTTGCGGGTAGTGGCGGTAGGAATCTATTTCTCTGCTCTGCATAATGAGATTTCTGTGCCTTTCCAAGCGGCATCGGATGCAGCCGGTGTAGAGTTGGGAATCCCATTCTGGCCCTTGTTCAGGATTCAAGAGACCCCATTTTGTTACAAGCCCACCGTAAAGGCTCATTTGCATGGCTGGCACAAGCTGGCTCGCATACCAGTCTGGGCAGCTGCCATGGCAACAGCAACCGTGGCCTGATCTGTATTCTGCCAGGCAGCTGCCCGAGACCTTTGGCTACCCTGGGTTGAATGGGCTGCCTGTTGACTCCTCTCCGTTGGAGGGCAGGTACTAGAGATGCCATTGGGAGCGTGTAGGTATGCCTGCTCCCCTCCTTTGTGGCCAGCTGGGAGGATAGGAGAGTCTTTGGGGTATCCAGTTGGGGGGGGCGAACAGTGGCGGGGCAGCTCCTCCCCAGGCCAGGGGGCTCGGGTGATGCTCTGCCTCGCCTTCCCTCTTTCCTTCCTTCCCCCCTCTGCAGGTTTGAAGACACCCAGCAGCTGTGAGCTAGTGGTGGGAGGTGAGCCCCAGTGCTGGGCCGAAGGACGCTGCCTGATTTTTGACGATTCCTTCCTGCACACAGCCTACCATGGAGGCAAGTCTCAGCCTGTGCCAGAGACCCCGAGGGCGATTTCCTGGCCTCCCCCTTCCCTGTGGGCAGGAGAGGTGCCCCAGGCTCGCTTCACCTGGGAGGCATCTCCGAGCCCATTCCCTGGACCGACCTCCCTTCTCTTTGCCCCTCCAGGCTCCCCCGAGGAAGGACCCCGTGTAGTGTTCATGGTAGACCTTTGGCACCCCAACGTCGCTGCGGCTGAGCGCCAGGCCCTCGATTTTATTTTTGCTCCTGGACGGTGACGGGGGGCTCCTCCTTTCCAGAGCAGGTTCCGTGTTTCTGCGGAGGGGCTGTGCAACACAGACACATTCACACACAGCTGATGTGGGGTTTGGTACCCAGGCCTTCACCTTACGACCTCCTCCCGGCCACATTTTGCTTGGGGCTGGGCGGCCCCCCCATTTTTTTCCTGTGATTAGGCCAAATGCTGCTGTAGTGCCCGTCCACCTTGCTACTTGTGCATTGCTGTGCCCAGAATTTTGCATCCGCAGTTCTTGGAGGCGTCGATGAACCTAGTTGTGCCAACCTCTCTCTTGTGCGCCTCCTCAAAAGGCCAACCAGCCTCACTGCAGCTCCAGAACCCACAGTGGGCCTCCCCAGGCCGGATCCCGTCTTTCCCCCTCCGTCCGTTGACAGAAGTGAGTGGAAGCAAAGCAGGGCAGCGTTTGGGGTGTGGCTGAGCCCGCCCCCTTTCCTCGAGCCCTGCATTGGCTGCTTTGTGCCTTGTTTGGGGTGCTCCTGCCTGGACTGGGGCTAGCATCCCTTTGCACACCGGTGGGGGGGGGTTCTCCCTGCAGAGTGGCAAGCAGGCAGCAGGAGGGGGGGGGGCGTTCTGGCCCTGGGAGCAGAAGCTGAAAGCAAGCCAGCCCCAAATGCTATTTCTAACACATCAGAGTCACCTGCACCGTGGGGGGGGCATAGCAGCAGAGGGGCTTGGCCAAGGCCAGGACTTTTCAATAAAACACGTGTGTTCAATTCCTGGTTTTTTCCTTTGTGGCTGCTGGTGGTCAGAGGGGGACCTCTCCCTCCTGGTGGGCCAAAGCCCACACTCCTCTTTGCTGGGATCCAGTGGATTCCCTGGGCGTCTTTTAAACCAGAACTCGGGGACCCCCTTGCCCCTGGCCGAGCAGGCTGCAGCTGAGGGGTGCTGAGCGCAGAGCAGGAGGGGAAGATCCCTCTGGAACCCTCAGAGGGAGCACATCAGCCCTGGTTGCTATGAGGAGTCATCCCCTTCTGAGAACTTGGGGGCTCCCATTGCAAACACGCAGCAAGACTCGATCAAGGGGGGCTCAACATTTGGGGGGGGGGAATTGGGGTCTCAGGAGCAACTGGAGGCCCTGCAAGCCGGGTGTCCAGGAGGAGCTTCCCTCGGCTGGTGGGCCTGCTGTCTTGCCGGCTGGGGCTGACAGACGGCCTGCACAGACGGCGGCTGAGGCTTTTCTGCAGAGAGGCCATTTCCCTCCGGGGCCTCTGTTGCTATGCAAACACTCCTGCCTGGCTGAAAACATGGCTGCCCCCAATGGCGGGCTCCCTCCCTCCCGGGGCCCAAGCTCTCCTCTTAGGGGCCAGGCGTCCGTTGGGCTCCCAGACCTGGGGATCAACAGCGCAGGGCGGGTCCTCGTTACGAATGCAGGCCGGGAGAGCCAGAGAGAAAAGTCGGCAGCTTTATTCTCCCCCAGACCCTTATTCAAGCCCCCTCCCCCCTCTTGTTCTTTTCTACAGAACCAAGGTTTCCAGAGAAGCCAGAAGAGCAGGGAGTGGCAAAGGGCATCAGTCCATCTCGGGGCAGGGGAAGGGGCTGGGATCCCTTAGCAAAGGAACACCCCCCACCCCCCCTGGAAATAGGGAAGCAACATGGGTGAGAGCAGGGCAGAGGAAGGCTGCCCTCAGCGCCTCCCAGAGGGGAAGGCCCCCCAAACTGCTGCCGCTCCCCACTCCTCAGTCCTGCTGTGGCCTGGAGCCAAGTGGCTTTCCAAAGGCTCTGCCAGGACAAGAGCCCTGAAGGGCTGGGGCTGCCCCTGTAGGCACTGTGGAGGGGCAGAGAGAGTCCCAGCAGAGCCCAAGTCGGGCAGGCCCTGAACCGCTGCTCTCTTGGACTAAGAGGCCCCGGCTCCTTCAGGCAGGGCCATCAGCGGGCACATGTGGCAAGGAGTCCGTGGGCCAAGCACAGTCGGCAGGCTTCTGCGTCAGAACTGAGGCAGCCCTGGATAGGTGTGGAGACCACCTCAGAGCAGGTTCACCCCGTGCTTGAGGAGCTTCAGCCTGGCCTTGCTGGGCAGACCGACAATGCTGTCCCGGGGGTTGGGCACCCCCGAGTTGTAGGTCGGCGAACCCCTCTGCTGAAAGTAGCTCTCCTGGACGGAGTTCCGGCAGCCGTAGACAGCCGTGCTGGCATTTCTGAAACAGATCGAGAGAAGGGCACCCGGTCTCTTATGCTAGGGAAGCAGTGCAGAAAAGATAGTTACAGCAATTGCGCCAATCACGTGCTTGGGCAGCAGCTGCCTGGCAAAAGAGCTGGGTGAAATCAAGGAGTTGTGTCTGGGTTTGGTCTGCTAGACGGAGAGTTGGCACCGAGCCTCCCCCATCACTTCTGTGTGCCACAGACAGTGCTGGGCTAACGGTGGCAGGCAGCCGTGGTCTAGCAAGGTCTCCCCCGAGCTGCCCAGTCCTGGCCCCAGGGCCCCCCTCCACCCGGCTTTACCTGAGCGTCAGTTCAGAGGCGGTGGGCAGCTGCTCAAAGGTGGCGTGGATCAGGCCGGTGGCTTGCAGGAAGAGCTGGTCCTCGGGGCTCGTGGTCTGGAGGACGTTGGCTGAAGGGACAAGTCGTGCCATCCATGATGCTGGGGCATGAGAGGGAAGGCTGCCTCCCGCCCCCTCCCCCACTCACTGGTGAGGATGTTCTGGACGGCGTCATAGTGAGCAAAGTTGTAGGTGCTCCTGGCCGAGAGGAGGGGGCCCTTGGGAAGGGTCTCTGCCAGGTGGACCTCCAGGCCGTTCAGGGAAGCCAGGCTGCTGTGGTACTGGGAATTAATGGGGGGGGGGGGGAAGAGAGAGAGAAAGATTTGTGAGCCCCCCCCCCCCTCACAAAAGTCCCAACTGGGGAAGCTGCCTCCAGGAGCCTGCCACAGAAAGGGTCCTGGAGGGCAGGGAAGCCGGCCTGGGCACCCTCCCTGAACGGCTGCCCTTAGGACCTTGAGCGAGTTGGGGAGGGGGGCGCACACTTTCCTTACCACATCCTCCATGAAGTCTGCGGAGCTCACCAAGGGCTCTTCAGCCAGGAGGGTCAGCACCAAGCCCCGGATGTGGTGAACGTACAAGGCCATCCTCACCAAGGGGGCTCCATCTGCCCCTCCTGCGAGAGCCTCACTCCCTTTGCTGCTGGCCAGGTCCCCCTGGCACCCCCTGTGTAGGCGGAACGAGATGGTTGAGCTGGCCTGACACCTCCTGCCCCATCCCCATCTGCCTCCCCTTGGAAGGGCGGGGCCCCCCGCCACCCCTGGGGAACGGTTGGCTGTCTGGACAGCAGGACTGCCCGGACTGGACATCAATGCTGCTCCTGCTCAACCCATTAGAAGGCAGCTGAGCCGTCTGGACTGGCACAGGGAGGCCAGAGGGCACCTGCCTTGGCAACAGAAGTGAGAAAGTGAGGCTGGGAATCTCCTCGGAGAGCCTGATGGAGTCACTGAAGCCACAACGGGGAGCCCAGCCCGGTAAGACTGTCATTATTCTGGCCTTACCTGGTCATCCACTCTACAGGCAGTTCCCGCAGGGCGGCTGCTTCGTCCTCCAAGAGGTAAACAGGTGTGACACAGACCCCTGGCGGTAAAGCTGTCAGCGCAAAAGAGGTCAGGGAATTGCCTGTTGAAAAGACCAAGCCAGCATCCTCAGGCGCTCAGGAGGAGCTTGGCAAGTGGGCAGCAGGGCCCGAGTGAACGGCCACCTCCAGAGGGCGGATGGAGCCATGCCCAGCCACCCAGCTTACCCTCTTTGAGCTGTGCTGCCCCCTTTTCTGGCCCACTCTAGAATGGAAGCAGAGAGTTGCACAAAAAGGTTAGCTTTCTCAGACCAGGATTATTTCATGACCCATCCAAGTGATATTGGCACATTTCCTACCCTTCTCACACACACATACCCAGCGCCACTAGGGCAGAGCTACAACTTACGCTTTCATCCTCTTCTCCCTTCTGCAGCAAAACTCTGGCAGTGAGCTCAGGTGGCAACTGTGTACTGACCACACTGCATGGGGAAAGGCAGGAGAGGTCACCCACGGGGTCACACAGCTATAAACCCCCCGTCCCTGAAGAACGAGGCCCCTCTGAGAGCACGAGAAGGCCCTTGACCACTTGGCCATGCGGAGGCCTTCATGCTGGAGGGGGGATATGGGGTACAGGGGATCAATTGTCTTCAGGGCTGCTGAGCAAAGGTCAGTGGAGGAGACCGTAAGTCTCAGTGCTGACCCTCTGCTCCCCAGACACTCACCGGCCCCGGTAGAGGATGCAGCCGGCCAGCACGTGGCGAGAACGCTGGCAGCTCTGCAGGATGAGGGCAGCTTTCAACAAGAGCAAAGGGTCCACCTGCCAGAGAGGAGAGAGGCGGAGCAAATGACCCTTCGAGGCTCTTGTGGCAGCCAAAGGGCCTTGTCCCACCTGGCCCTTCCTAAGTGCAGCATAAGTGCAACCCTAACAGGCCCCAGCCCTCCAGGGAGGCACCTTGGTTTTGTCCAAGGCCCAGAGGGAATTAAACACCCGGTGGAGGTCACTGGAGTTTTGCTGCAGGTGGCTCATGTACAGTTCCCACTCCCGGTCGAGGTCCTCCCGTGGGCGTTCCTGGGAAGAACAGAGAGCATCCCGGTCAGAAGTGGGGGGCAGGGGAGGGACAGCCCCCACCACTCAAGAGACAAACTGCCCCACCCCCCTGGCCATGCAGAAAGGCTCTCCTTTGGGGGGTTGAGGAGGTCAGACGACCTCAATGGATTCGGAGCCGAGGCTGGAATAAACACAAACCGATACAACGTTGAGAGCAACTGCCAAGAACTTTCCCAAAGTGCTGCCCCGGCTGGAGGGGCAGCTGACACCGAGAGGCTTCAAAATAGCCCCGGTTGCTTCCTGTGAGGTGATGATTATGGTGCCTCCCTCGGCCGCAGCAGCTGAGCTCTCACAGCGGCTGCTTCGCAGATTGACGACATGCGACGGTTGTGTAGAACCACCTGGTGGCCGCACATTACTTGCCATCAGCCGGTGCCACCCGGGCTCAGGGGCACCGGGACGGCCGCTCGGCAGACGGGATGCATTGCCAAAAGGGATGCTCAGCAGGCGAAGAGAGAAAAGCGCACCCAGCGGTGAGGAACCTTGCAAGGCGGCAGACGGGCCCCAAGGGATGCCCCGCTCTGCCCAGCCCCTCCCGCTGACGCCCAGCCCAGCTCAGGCAGGGAGGGGGCGACCCACCACGTAGGCCAGGGAAGCCGGCCCGTTGTAGAAGCGGAAGAGGCCGACCAGCCGCTCCAGGAGCCGCCTGCAGCTGAGGTCCGAGAGGTCGGCGGTGCAGCCCAGCACCTGCAGGAGAGAAGGGCCGGCATGGGCCACTGATGCGTCCCCAGCCCCCAGAACCCCAGCCCGGCCCATGCTGCAGCCGAGGGGCTCGGACTCACCCACAGGTAGCTGCCCTGCGCTTCCAGCGCGAACTTCAGCTTCCGCAGCCGGATGAGGCCCGGCGGGCAGCCGGAGATCTCCAGGGCGCAGCGGGCCACGCCCGCGATCTGCCCGCACAGCAGCTCCTGCTCGTCGCGCGGGGCCTGCAAGGCAGGAG
>JANHFK010002318.1:73086-85541 GCA_036250565.1 Sibynophis collaris | reverse complement strand
AAAAAAAATAAATTTCACCCCTGAGCACAGTCCAAGTATGCCTTACATCCTTTTAAGTTTAATCCTTCTCCAAACTGTTGCATCTTTTCCAAACTCTGAAGCTGTCATGGCCAAGCTTTCTGTGCAAGAGATGAACATATGAATCATGTTGTGCCGCATTTCCAAATGTTTGGGCACACTGAACCTTTTGTACCTGCAACACATAAAGATTATCCTGTTTTATGCCCTGTGCACATACACTCCCCTTTCTTTTTGAGACACTACCCATTTACAAATGTGGTCTCAAATCCTAGTTGGTCTAGACCGAAGACACTCAGTAAATTCTGCTCCATTTCAGGCACACTAATATATTACTAAACTTTTCCTCCAGACATGGAATCAGCACACTGCCTTTTTCTGTGACTTTAGCCTTCTGGCCATTTGCTAAGGTTACTGCATCTCCTCCAGCTGGATCCATTCTGAAAAACAATTTGGAATTATTAACAATTGTTTGGCTAGCCCCACTGTCTATTAACAATGTGTCTCTGATATTTCAATAGCTTATCCATCTGTTGCTTGTCTTCCTTGCAAGCAGTCTTTCTTTAAATGAGTCTTATTTCTACATATGAAACACCATCTTTCTTTTTCTTTCTTTTTCTTCTTTCTCTTTCTTCGTAGAAAACCTTTGCTGGGCTGTAATCTGGTCTCTGCTTTTTTTTTTTGTCTGTTTCTTTTCTCTCTCTGCTCCTTAGGCCCCCACCTCAGGAATTTCTCCTCGTGGCTTTTTCTAAAATGGCGTTTGTTTTCTTCAGAAATCAAACAAGCTTTAAGGGCTTCCATTCGTAAGTCCTGTTCTGGTTTGCACTCAAAAACAGCTGAAACAATGTCCCACGTTTCATCAAGACTATTTAACACCAAAAGTACCTTTTGAGATTCAAGAATCTGCATTCCACGCTGTTCTAATTCAATAAATGAAGTTTGCATATGCAGCAAATGCCTCTCCACACTCTCTTGTAGTTGCAACCGGGCTCTTTATAATTATCTTGATAATTGCACAATATTGCATGCTGATGCACTCACATGCACACTTCTCAATGTCAGCCAAACCTCTTTTGTAGTTTTTAAATCAGCTACAGTCAAGAATTGTTCATCTTCTAAACTTGAGATGATGTAGGCCAGTCCATATGCTGCCTTCGATCTGCTACTGCTAATGGTGCCTTGGGTGGATTAATAACAATATTCCAGAGCTCCTTAGCCTTCAGGAAGCATTCCATCTTTGCAGCCCAAATAATATAATTCTTCTGCCCCAATTGAGGCAGAGAGCTCTCCTTGAATTCAACAGCCATCCTGCAAGCCTTCTCTCTTTTTCTTATAACACAGGCTGTCCTTCAGCTTAATTACAGTTCAGTTACTGTGTGGTTGGTGTGTTCTGGGTCCATAACCTGTTAAGAGTTTGCAGCAATCCAACCAGCACACAAATAAATAATTCAGCAGGATTCATGTATAAAAGAAACTTCTTTATATACAGTAATACAAATCATGGTGCATGTATACAATACCAATGCAGCAGAAGCCAGAAACAGAAATCAGAGAATCCAGAAGCAAAGAATCCTTACATATATACAGACCAGTGAACCTAAGCCATGCCCAGGCTCCGAGCTGTCTGACATAGCTCTCAGTCACCAAACAGTTCCCATTGGCTGACTTCTTATGATGGATATACCAGCTCATAATTACACTGACATGGTTGATGTCTTAGCTTCGCCAGACAATGCATATCATCTCTGGTACATTGCATCCCACTCCTGTGCACAAATCACCAGTACTTAGCAATATCATACTGTCTCACATTAGAAAACAACAAGCTCTCATTTGGCTATGGTCAAGGATACTGAACAAGGCCCTCTCTAATCACCAAGACAATGGACAGCCCATCATAAGATTGAAATCCCATCGTCCAACTTGGAAAACAGCTATTCACTTAACATATACCCAGTTTAACCTCGAGAATGTCTGGAGAGAGGAATGGTTCATGGTACCTTCTTGTGACCTGACCATTAGTGATCCTTCTACCAAACCACCTGGTTTTCATCTCCCTCATTTTTTCTGGTCGAAATTGAACAGAACTAGGTGTGATACTAGAATAAGTGCCTCTGCCCCATATCAGTGGGATGGTATGCAATTGTGGGGCTGATATGCAAATTATTAAACATATTGTGCAAGATTGTCCATGATATGTGTTCTCTGGTTCACTATAAGATTTGCATGAAACAACACCAGAGGCAATTGCCTGGATAGCTGAATTGGACATCCAGTTATAGGCCATTGCCACATCCTCATATAAGTTTTATTTATAATTACATAGACTCTGTGTGTGTGTGTGTGTATGTATATATGTATGTGTTTATGTATGTATGTATACATACATACATATGTGTGTGTGTGTGTGATGTTCTCCTCATATATTAAGTAAATAAATAATAAACTGAAATCATTTATTTTATTTCTAATTCCTTCAACACACCTTCAAGCAATGTGCCTATATTTATTGCTTTATATTTATATCTGGAAACAAGAAAGAAAGAAAAATGAGATCCCATGCCTACTTGGAAAAAGTATTAGTGAATTACAGTGCCGTTGATGAATATTTTTGTCAATATTACAGTATAGGAAGACAGTGATGTTAGTCTATGGCAGCCAAAACTCAACATGGATCTGGTAGCACCGTATCAAATTAATATGTTATGAAAAGGAATAAGCTTCCATGAACTGTGTCACCATTCTATCACCCATGTGATTTATTAGGCACAATCTATTTAACTCTACATGTGTTTGTGGTAATAAATTCACAACGAGTCAGTATAAACTAAGAATATTTGCATAGAATTTTATCTGAAGCTGAGGTCATATCTCAATTTAAGATAATAAAAAAAACATTTTTGTAAGCAAATAAATAATTTGACAATACCAAAATAATAAGAAACCCCTAGGAGAATATATTGTGATGACTACAATATTGTTGGAAAAGCAAATAAGATGTTTTCTTTTATTTGAAAGCCACTTTATACAATGATAGGTAATTGAGAAAAATAAGTATTGTTCTCAAGAAGGGAAAGAACAAAGTTTTTTATTACATCTTCATGTAAATGACACAACTTAAATACTTGTTTCAGACAGCTTGGTGTTATATATACTGTACATGCCATTTGCTCAATCACCTCATGATGCATGTTTTGTCATGTTAACATTATCGTGGCTTGTTGTGGACAAGCTTTATTCATATGAAATCTCTTGCTTTTGCAGATCCAACATCACTTTGGGCACATACAAACAGAACATCCACAAGGACAGTCAATTCTATCAAAATTATCAGCATGATCAGACAACTGAAGTCTTATCCCACATAAAAGGAGCACAACCCTGCCTGCCCAGTCCTGCCTGCCATTTTGACATCACTGCCCTCTATCGTAACATAATATGTTTAATTGGGGAAGTAAGATATAGTAACACTGGAAATTTGGAATAATTAATTTGGAAATTTGGAAAGCTAATAAAGTAAAAGTAGATGGCAATCATTATGAACTCTGGATAAAAAATGATTTTAAAATAACAAACATAAATATTTCTTTGATTGTAAAATATTATCTGATTTTACTCTGTTCAGAGACTTTTTCATCAACAGTATTTTATTTTGTAAATATTGTAAATCAACTAAATTCTTATAAAATTGTGAGTCATAAGAGATTTTGTCCCCAATGAAATTTAAAAATTAAATTAAATGAAACCACTGTGGGCAGCAAGTGTCATTCTTATGCAAATTAATTAGCTGGGTATAAATGCAGTAGTGAACTAGATGACAACCAGTAATATGAGGTTCTATTCCAATAAGCTGAGACATTTATGGTAGGATGATATGAGAAGTAGTAAATCTATCAATGTTATATTTCTCAGAAAGAATAGATCTTTGTTTGGGAAATTGCAACAAGCTTCATTGTCATTAAAAGTCCAATTAACTTTTTGGTCAGAGTGCCTATTCCTAGCAAAGACAGCCTGGCTACTAGCATCCATATTAACAATATAGATTAACATATGTACTGTAACACATACTACATGAGATATCTGTGCTTGGATTGGAAGTTATATCTTGTGCCATGTATCTTCACCTCTGCTACCAAATTACTTAAGTTTACTTAAGTTTACTTAATTATTGTAGACATTTAGCAATGACTTTAGACACTCTACTTATACTAATACTAGAAAATAATAGAATAAAAGTAAATTACCATACAATAATAACGAAACTACTTGAGGGTTCCACATTTATGGTAATTCCCAAAGCCATTCCAGAAGAGCCTTCTTGCCTGTTCTCTAAGAGGGGAGCCTCCATAGAGAGCACACAGACAGGCCCTCTCCCATCGCATCTCATAGTAAATGGGGATCTTTAACAGGTGCACAAAACAGGCAGATATAAAGCAATATATGTCTCTAAAAATAGCAACTAGTACTTTTAATAGATAGAGAATAATAATATATATATTTAATATAGAACAGCACTCTGAAATACTCCATTAGCCAGCAGAACTCCTGTGTCAGTGGAATAACATGGCAGTTAATGCAACTGACCAGAAATGATTAAGGGCACTGCATTTTGCACTAACTAAAGTTTCATGATGGTCTTCAAGGACAGTCTAATATAAAGCAAACTAATGTAATACAGGTTGAAGAGTTTGCTGCATCACATTCGGCCTTAAATATTTTTTTACTTAGATATCCTAGACATAACTCTTTCCTTTTATAGGCTTGGAAAATTGCCAAGATCATAAATGTAAACCTGTTTCATTGTAATTGATAGTGTCATCTTGTGAAGACTGATAGACCCTCTCTATCTTCACTGTAGAATATTCTACTTCATGTCCTGTATTAATAAGGACTTATTATCCTCTTTAGATCCTTCCCTATATGGATTAATTATTTTGTTTTGTTCTCCAGCCTACAAACAGTTATTTTAATAAATATATTTTATGAAATTTTAATTTATAGTCTTTTATCACTGTATTTTAACACTTTTTAAATTATAAACTGCTTTAAGATATGACTACTTTGGACAAAATTATGTTAAATGTATTTTTAAAATCAGTGGGTATATATAAATATATATTGTTTTCCTGAAAGATTATTTCTCTACAAATAATTTACTTTGTTATTTTTAAAAGTAAATAAATCATTAAACTGCACCAAAAATACACTAAATAAGGTATATGAATTGCCTGTCTGATCTTCGGGTGTGTATTTGGGGGATGGAAGTGGCTTAAATTCAGAGTTTATGATTCAGATTGATTCTAATTCAGGTAAAGATGTTATAAATTTTGTGTAAGTTTATTCATTTATTTATTCAACTTATATGCCACCCTGATTAAAAAATCTTAAAATATCAAAGCAATAAATAGTAACATTAAATTGGCTTAAAATTGAGAAAGCTAGGGTGAAGGGAGCAAGAGGTACATGGTGGGTTGTGTGTCTACTCTTAGCCCTTTAGCTATGTCTAGTATGGTATGACCTCCTTGGGGCCCCAGGCCAGTTGACAGTCAAGTCTTCAGTCCCTTTAGGAAAGCCGAAAGGGTAATTGTACGATCTTCCAAAGGGCACGAGTCACAGCAGAAAAGTCTCTTTTTCTGAACCCCACCAGCCAGAATTCATTGACCAACTGGGTTCCCAGCATGTCCTTTCAGCTGGCTTTGGTGGGACAAGCCAATCCCATTGGGGTAAAACAGTTCCTCAGACAGCCCATTGTTTAATCATTTAAATTGCTTGAAGGAGGCAAATCATCTGTTTAATTTGTATGATAGATATATAAAAACTCCATTTTTATGACCCTGTAATTCCTTAATTTGGGGTAGAGTCAGGGCAACTGGATGGAGCTGAGTATTTACTGGTCAGATGCCCTTTCTGATGCCACACAGAGTTTGCAGCAAAAAAAAATTTCTTTGCACCGTAGGAGAGAAACGTCTACCATTATTTAGGATTGAACTCTCAACATTCCGAGTGAAAGGCAAGTGTTTTCACCACACTGCTGTTATGAAAGATTTTTAAAAAATCATTGTTTTTGTGCACTTATGTATGATACATATATAAGTGCACAAAAATATGATTTTTGCCTTTTATAGTACGTAAGAAAATTGAATCCTTTAAGATCTAGTTTGAAAATAAATCTAAAGATCAGGGTTGACTCACTTGGAAAGTTCAGACAAAAGAACGTAGGTAATTTAATACAGGATACAAAAGAGTGATTAGTCCTGCTATACAGGTTTGCTAAGTATTTGTGTGTGTTTTAGGTGTATTGTTTTGTTTCTGTCTTAGAAATGATGAATCTCCTGTTTCAGTTTAAACAGTATTGTTCTGGTTCACTTTGTATAAATGAAAGAGTTGCAAAACTCTGAAATTTCATGTCGGTTACAATCATATATTTACTTCTTAAGAGCTAAGTCCCATAAACTCAATTATTTTTAGCAGATAATATATATTGCACTGTCAAATTTATGACAGATCTAACTCATTTGGCAAAGGTCCCATGGAAGGACTAGAAGAACTGCATGTTGAAATAGCTAAATGGACCTCTCTTTTTGCATCTTTAGTTAATTAAATTACTGTAGTGTAATTCAGTTTAATATTATGCCTGCCATAACACAGATTTAATTAAGAATATGGAAATATATATTTGTCATAGGCAGATGTTAAAGTTGGGCATGCTACTTCATCACTATTACATTAATCATAAGGAAAACAACAGAAGGAAAGACAAGCACCCTATATGAGAAACATTTACTTTCTTAAAGAACATATGAATTTCTCATCATGTGACATAAACAGAACTCTACTATTAGTAGCACAAATCATTTGCTTTTATCAAAAATTTACCTGAAACACAAGATTATGGTTTGTATTTCATTCCAATTCTTCCTGTTATACAATGGTGATTTTTTTAAACCTCTTCTTACTAATCACTTTCTTCTGGCATAGGTTTTGGTCCTCAGAAGATTGACAAGATAAATATGACAGAAAGTAACTGAAATTTCAGAAATATGTAAATTTTGAATGGAGGAAAGGCTGTATGCTAAAAATTCACTCATTATAAAAAGTGAGTTCATTGTATAACTATCTACTTAGTTACACAATCAGCATATTTAGCAGATCCAGGGAAGAAATGAAATACTGTATAAACAGAGGAGCTAAAGTATGTATGAAAAACATGTCATGTTCTATCACTAGCATTTCCAGGTAGAATTTTTAAAAATCTCATGCCTGAGATCCCAGGAAGTAACTGACAGTTAACATAAAAGGGTGTCCTAAATAAATTGGGGACTGACTCCTGAAGATGGGCCTCATTCTGTAAGTGAAGGCCTAGGAGCATCCAACAGTTCTACCCTCTTTTGAATGTGTAGTAGAAGAACTACTACCCAATAAACTAAAATATCAAAACAAAAATGAAGTAAGATGGTTTTTCTCCTATCACTAAATGCTACTGCTCTTTTGCATCTTCTTGAATGAAGACAAATGGAGAAAGTTGAAATCCTTCTGAATTGTTCTTCCTCCCTTTTTTATTATTTTTAATTAAAGGAAAGTAAATCTAATTGAGAGTCTATTTTTTTGTCTATTTTTTCCCTGTCTGTGCATACATACATGTTATGTACATTCGCATAGTGTGTATTTTTGGATTTGCTATGGAGGTTTTGTTTTTGGCAATAACATCTAAATAAATTTCCAGTGTATTCTTAGGAAAGAGAAAAGATCCTTAAAGCTTATTATTTAAAATCTATAGCCAGTTGCCACATTTGTAACCAATATGTTAAAATGTCTTTTTCTACTCCTTTTCCATATATTTTTGGGTTGTGTTGACTTTGTCATATTGGGTAGTTTACATACACTGATTTTAATATAGCAATTGGGCTATGCTAATAATTTTTGAAAATTAATATTATTAAAAGTATGGCATATAAAAGCATATATAAGTTTATATATATAACATACAGCATGTAAGTCTAACATAATACTTCTATAAAGCCATAGAAAATTATACCTAATTTTATCACTTGCCCCACATAGGGCTCATTAAAGATTTTCCAACATTAATTTTATTAAAGCTCATGTAAGATTTTCCAGCAACAAAAATAATTTGTGATGAACATATATTGATTTTTGCAGACCCAAAGCAACCAATTCCTCAAAAAATAGTATCTCAAAAAAAGTCATCTCAGGAACAATATTAGGAATAATTGGAATTAGAAATAACAATTTCCCTGCTAAAGTTACATACTAATTTTATGCATAATGGAATAATGCTTATATTAGACCTAATAATAAATATAACCTTAAAATAGTGCATTCTACATAATTCTTCTTAGGATGATAGGATGGATGGCTCTCTTTTGCTGGCCTGTTTGCATCCACATATAAGTACATGTTGTTTTGTATTTAGGATCTATAGGCATATGGCAAACCTGCAAGCTTGTATTTTAATAGTTGATCCTAATAAAAATATGGACATAACTACTGCAGTCTGTTGATGTGATTAAAGCACCAGTCAACAACCTAGAGTGTATGAGTTCTAATTCAATTCATACATACAAAGCTAGTTGTGTGATCTTGGGCCAGTCTCTTTCTCTCAGCTCTAGGAAGGAGGCAATGCCAATCCACTTTTGAAATCCTGCAAAGAAAACTGCAGGGGCTTGTCCAGACAGTGGCCAGGAGTCAAGACTAATTCAAAAGCACCAAAAAGCATATTCTGTGTCTTTCTGACACAGGTTTTAGGTTTATATATTGTTTTCGCAAACCTAATGCATATTTACTTAAGAGGTTACATTAAGGAAGCAAAACAAGACAAAATTCCAGATAGGAGAGAACCAGAAAGGTGCATGAAAACGGTGCTTCCTCCTGCTTGAAAAATTCATGAAGTAGGACATCCTCTTTCCTGAAAAATAGTTGCTGTAATAAAAAATGCTAAAAATTTAAGATGTTATTCATCCTCTCCCCCATGGAGATTCTCAACCCTAGAAGTTTTGGCTGCCTGTTTTGTTTTTCCCATCAATTTTGAGGTCAGAGTCAGCCATGAAAAAGGGTAACCTTTTCCCATGAGCGATTGTGCCAAACTGCTCTCACCTCCTCTTTCTCCCCTTAGGGAACTAAGAGTCTTCCGCCAGCACTTCACTCCCTCCTGCAACCTTCAGAGCGTGAGAACCAGGCAAAGTGATGGCCTAGAGAGAGTCCCACCAGCGGAAGCAGCCTTGCTCCTCAGCTCCACCAGGCATGAGACAAAGAGGAGGAAGAGCCTATGGAAAACTTTCACCCTGCTTCCTGATAAGAAACAAGGAAGCAGAGCCAGTTCCAGTGGGGGAAAGGACAGTGCACACAACATTTTTCTATGCACACAACATTTGGCCCCGGGGTTTTTCAGGTGAAGCTGAAGCCCACATGGCTTCTACTTACTTGATGTCTTCCCAGACTTCGGGGCCGTAATTTCGAATCACCAGCAGCTCCAAGGCGTGATTGACAAAACCATACTGTCAAAGATAAAAACCGGGAAAAGTCTTTTGTGGCTATAAGGCTTTGGAACGCTCAAGAGTAGCAAAGGGCAAGAGGGAGAAGATGTGTGGAAACCTGAGACAAACCCAGGTTGGGTTCCAAGGAAGCAATAGGTAGGAAAGCTGGCAATTGCCCGTTCACTTACTCCAGGTATTTAATGCTTATTCAAGACAAAATTGAATGCACCACTGAAGGCGGAGCTATTAAAATTTGCACAGAAGGGCAGGGGGCAGGGCAATGCAAGGGGCAATCCGGACTGGGGCGGATAGGAAGGAGCAAGGTGGGCCACTGCACCCCTTTTTCTCTTCTCTCCCTATCTTCTCCCCCTTCAACACCGTGCATCTTTTCCTTTCCCCCATCTTGCTAAAGACGACCCAGCACCCTCCGACGGGCCCTGGGAAGCGTCGCCTTGACACTCACCATCGCGCCTGCGGTCTACCCCTCCCCGGCTTCGCGAGGATAACGTTCCAGCAGCGGCTTAGCGAGGGAAAGACTGAAGAAGAGCAAGCAAGCAGCAGCTCGGCGCGCCAGCCGCCCCCGCGGCCACTCTCTGATTGTCACCGAGCCATAGCCAATCGCAAGATCAGCCAGGAGGGTGACTTCCAATCAGAAGCAGAGGAGGAATTTGGGTGCTCTTCTGGCTCCGGGCGGGGGACGAGAGAGGCCGGGGGAGGAAAATTGATTAGAAGGCAGGAGAATGCTGGCCGACGTATACAAAACTCGCAAAGCCGTAAATCCCTCGACTGTGGCAGACAGAAGGAGAAGATGCGAAACCTCGCATTTTAAGTGTTTACGTATGATGCTGTGAGAACAGGATCTTCCCTGTTGCGCACACTGATGCCGCTTTCCCCAGTAATATTAGATGCTGCCCGGTCGCCTTAGTTACCTGTTTGCTTTTTTTCTGATTGATATAGAGATGTGCCTTTCTAGAAATTGAATTTTTTCGGTCTTGCAGGGAAACTGCTATATTTCATTGACTTAGCTGTACTTGAATGGAGTCGATTCTAGCCATGATTTCCCCTCCAGGAAGTACAATATATATATATATATTGTAATGGAAATCTTGTTATATTTTTATTTATTTGTTAAATTTGTTTGCAGTCCACCTCGCCACAAGGATACTCTGGGTGGCTTACAAGATTAAAATGAGGCTGTAAATATATGAATAAATATATAAAATCACGTTAAAATTAAAAATACAAGTAATAACTAAAGATGGGGAGGAAGGGAGGAGACTATGGGGGAGAGGAGGGAACTGCTATTAGTTGAGCAACCACCAGTGGGGAATTTCCCCATTGGAGCCCCAAGCCAACTGGCAGAGCCAGGTCTTCAGACTTTTGCAGAAGTCTAATTCTCTGATGCAACAACCTCGTGGATGGTGTCTGTTGATCCTTAGAAATTATTCTGCCCCATCAAGAACTGGACATTACAGATTGTCCCTTTACAGTCTCTTTCAGTTGGTTTCAGATGCCAACTGACAAGAAAGAAGTGGATTCTATTGTAGCTTAGATCTAGTTCATAATTGCATAGGACTAATTCAGCCATTTTGTCAGCCACCCCAGAAAAATTGCTGTTGTCACTGAAGTTTCTGGAAACCAAATAAACCTTCTTTCCTTGCAGCCAGTCAGCCTCCATTTTATTTCCAGCGCTTTTCTCCCATCTTGGAACCAGACCAGATTTTTCTTCCTACAATGGATTATGGTGAGGGATATTGGTAACTATAATAGAACAATATTTTAAGATCCAGTTTCCCCACCCACTGGAGTGCCAAATGTTTCAAAAATATTTCTTAAGGTCTCATTTAAAATGTTTCCTTCTACCACCCCAGGTCTTCTGAGATCCATTTTAAAATTGCAACAATGTACCATACTATGCTGCAGTAGTGGGTTCCAACCGGTTCGGTCCAGTTCTTAGAACCGGTAGTAATGGCAGCTAGAGGTTCTGCCCACTCACCCAGACGTCATTACAGACGAAATACCGTGCGCAAGTACGCACGCTCCTGTTGCAAAGGTAAATGGAACCCACCCCTGCTGTACTGTCTTGCAAAAGGTATCAGAAATGTTTGATGATATGAAAAATTGTATGAAATAAGGCTAAATGCCACTTTGGCAGAAATAAATCAGCTGAGAAATTATATTGGTGACTTCTGCTTTTAAAAAAAATAACTGATAAAGATATGGAGTACAATTATTAATCCAAAGCAATAATGTGAATTCAAAGGTACGTTAATATTGGACATTTAATTATACTGTAGTTAACATCTATGAAATAGAAAAGGAAAAACTGTAAACTATTAGATATGTTTTGATGATGATGCAAAATTAGCCCTTATCAGAATTATCCTAGTTTGTCATTATCTAAATTTATTACATTTTATTGCAAATTACGGTTCAATTCAAGCCACTCCCTTCCAATTTGCAAGTTATTAGTAAATAAAATGAAATACAGATCCAAATTTTCACTGCACCCAGGTTGCAATTGACTGAAAACAAATGATTGATTAAAAATCTGCAAAACAGAGCCAAACTACACATCCACTATGAAAAAGTGACATAATCCATCAGTAATATTTAAGCAAAGAAAATGTTATTATGATCAGTTTGTTCTTGTAATATAATATAATCAGATGATTTTGCCAGGCTGATTAACAATTTACAGATTGCTGCATGTGCTTTCTATATTTATATTCTATATTTACACTTTTCTGCTTCATCTGCACTTTTTTCATAATATCACTGAATAATATCACGGCACTGGGGTGCCGCAGGGGTCGGTCCTCTCGCCTCTCCTGTTTAACATCTATGTAAAGCCGCTGGGTGAGAACATCCGTGGTCATGGGGTAGAGTTTCATCAGTACGCTGATGATACTCAGCTGTACTACTCTACCCCTGGCCACCCCA
>JANHFK010002318.1:45306-61557 GCA_036250565.1 Sibynophis collaris | reverse complement strand
GCAGTTATAACTGATGAAAAGTAATCTAGCTCCCATTTCCAAATCCTCGGATTTATGATCTTCACAGGTCTGTAAAGCAAAGCAAAGCTGAAATAAGATCATCATCTCAGTTTCAGTTAATGACCACTTTGTTTAACAACGGGTGGGATTCAGCCGGTTGGGACAGGTTCGGGCGAACTGGATGTTAATTTTAATCTGGTTTGCCGAACTGGTAGTTGCAAGGACTGGCTGACTCCGCCCACCCCACCCCATGCAGCCTGTTTTGGATACCAGGTAAGTGCAAGGCCTGTGTGGAGGCTCTGAAAGGTGAAAAATGGGCCTACCGGAAGTCCGGAAATGGGCTCGTTTACGGCCTCTGAAACCTGGGGGAGGCTGTTTTCTCCCTCCTGGAGGCTCGAAGAAAGGCTCTGGAGCCTGGGGAGGGCGAAAACGCTCCCCATCCGCTGTGGTGCAGGAAGCCAACTAGGCCACGTCCCCTGGTCACGCCCACCCAGCAACCGGGCAGAGAACTGGTTGCTAACATTTTTCAATCCCACCCCTGCTTAACAACCATGTTGCCCGTCCCAATTGTCGCTAAATGAGGACTTACATGCAAACCCACAAATCTCCCGTTTTGGGTGGTAGTAACTATGCATTGTGGGGCTAAGCACCTAATGTCTGCTGAAGTTGTCTTATAGGATGTTCAGATTTGAAATAGGCGTTGTGCATAACTCCCCCTGTGCAATGGGTTTTGCCCTGAAGTTCGTCAAGATAACGCTTATTAATCCGATTAGGAATTAAAGATGATGCCGCTTAAAATTTACTGCCACTATTAGCTTATTTTTCAAAAAGGTGATGAGAGATTAATGATGTGTGAACACATTAATAACTAGATGTCTAATATTATCTGGTACTTCAGAGGATTTTTTTCAGTCAAAAGAAAAAAGCCTTATAGCGATGCCTGTCGATATGCACAGATCATGTAAGTCCCATGACCTGTTATGGTTTGTCGAATAAGCCATAATAGCCAAATTCAGAAATAATGGCTAGGCATAAATTTTGTTTTATAAACAACAGTGTCACTGGGTGTACGCATGAAGCTAATATGTAAAGCATTTGCGGTGCTTGCTTAATGCACTTACAACTAATAGTTGTATGCACACAATACGCAATTGCCCTCATTTTGCTTTTCAATTGGTTTACGTTTTGTATCTTGTGTAATGTCCAGGGTTTCCTGCCTAGGCAGGGGGTTGGACTAGAAGACCTCCAAGGTCCCTTCCAACTCTGTTATTCTATCTTGTATAGTCAAGGCTATGGTTTTCCCAGTTGCAATGTATGGCTGTGAAAGTTGGACCACAAGAAAGGCTGAGCGCCAAAGAATTGAGGCCTTTGAACTATGGTGCTGGAGAAGACTCCTGCGAGTCCCTGGGACTGCAAGGTAGTCCAACCGATCAGTCCTACAGGAGATCAATCCTGACGGCTCTTTAGAAGGCCAGATCCTGCAGATGAAACTCCAATACTTTGGCCATTTAATGAGAAGGAAGGACTCACTAGAGAAAAACCTAATGCTGGGAAAGATTGAGGGCAAAAGAAGAAGGGGACAACAGAGAATTAGTTGGCTGGATGGAGTAACTGAAACAGTAGGCGTGAGTTTAAATGGACTCCAGAGGATGGTAGAGGACAAGAAGGCCTAGAGGAACGTTGTCCATGGGGTTGCGATGGGTCGGACTTTGCAACTAACAACAACAACAAATTGGCTAGATCGAGAAGCAGCCAATATGTTAAGAAATGGTACAATCCAACTAAAGTCTGGTTCTTTGGTACCTTCACTAAACATATGTAAACTTTTAAACCAGGGGTGTCAAACTCGAGGGCCGTATGGTCGTGTTTGATCTCAGAGGGCCAGAGTGGGTGTGGTCAGCTCGATGTCACTTGTGTTGGGGGCGCCTGTGGTGACTGGCGTGCTCTGCCAGCGAAAACAGACTCTTAAGCTCCGTTTTCGGCTGCGATGGCCTCCTGCAACTCTCTGCCAGAAAAAATGGAGCTTGGGAGGGCTGGTCCTTCGCTGTTTCCAGGGTGGCCCCATGAGCCAGATCTGAGCACCCCGTGAGCTGGATCCAGCCCTTGAGTTTGACACCCTTGTTTTAAGCTGTCAGTTTTCATGACTCATGACAGCACAGCTTGAATGGAAAGGCAAAGGGCACAAGCTATTTTCAAAGTGAAATATTTCAATACTCTAAAAAGGAGGTACAACTCAAGATTCATTCTCTTAACCCTGCCTTGATGAAAAAGTCCAAATTTTGTTATTAAATTATAGTTCACATTCTTTGCTATTTAGAACAGAAGAGAGAGTTTTATAGATCAGCACAGAGTCACCAGGTCTGAGTTGCAAAAATCTAGATGATAAGAAGATGGCAACAAAGATCACATTTTATGTACATTTTTATTGCCATCTTGTGGTCTTCTCCATACTTGTACTTATTGGATAAATGGGATAGAAACATTTGCTAACTTACAGAAAAATCACTCAGAAATCAGTTCATTTTCTATTTTCTCCCCAGTTTTGTAAAAGAATATAAAATATAAAGTGTTACATTTAATAATGTTAAAGCCTTTGTTTAATAATATACATCACTCTACCAATAGCATATTAAGCCTTACAATCCAAAATACCGAGAGAAGAAACTATACTATAAAGCTGAAATTAACTTTTACTTTGTAAGTATTAAAACTTAGTCATTATATAATAGGAAATTGAGATTAATGAGGCAGCAATAACTGCTAGATAAATCTATCACTCTTTTTCAATTTAAATGGTGCAGCTACAGATAACTTACCCCATTTCTTTTATGTTATTATTGGCTAGGCTTCTTTGAAATGCAAGATACAACTTTTCATACTGAAATGAGAAAAGGTCATATTAAATCAGATTTCAATATGTAATAAAGAGAGAACCTGGTCTTTTAAGCAGGAGAGAAAAGGCACAAATGTCATTTAGCTCAGGTGTAAATCCATTCTGTATATTTAATAGAAATACATGCTTAAATAGGAAGGTCTCTTTCGAAGGATCTGCACATAATGTATAACCCTTTGTCAACCACAGTTTAGCCCAAGGGTAGTTTCTTTACTTTCTTCAAAGACAGGCATAGTGATATTTACATAAGCCAGCAGGAGGACTGAATCCAGGAGCACCTCTTAGCAGTGAGCTCTTGTTTAAGATAGAATCTCATACAAAAGAAAAATATACGGATTTTTGGATTTCCATTGAATTCTCAACTAAAATATCTGTCTTGTTAGCATAGTACACAATTGTTTCCAAGATTCTTCATCAAAATGACCGTATTTGCACAGATAAATTTACAATTGTATTTTAAGATATATTGAAATAATATGCTCACCAAGAATAGCTGTTATCGCATTAATACTTTTTTTAAAGGAACAGTGCACTTGTATTTCAGAATTGTTCTCTATTACTGCTCAGCAATCCAACTCAGAGATTATGGCTTTAAGAGGTTTCTCGTTAGCAAATTTCCAAGAGAAATGAAGGGGACTTGTAGGGTATCTAAGCAATTAAATCGGGTCTTTGCACAATGCAGGATAACCAAAGATAGTTAGCCAGACTCCAGCTATCCTCAATAGACAGTTGTCCAGTCTCCTATTATTTTCGGTCCATCAAATGGCACACTTGAATAGCTACTATATTTAATATCTCTTGCCATTTTCATTATTTATTGCACCAAAATTTTAGACATTTAAGGGAAGGAAAATAGGTATGAAGGAAGATTATGTTGCCTGAAGAAAAACATTAGTGCTGACTTTAGTATTTTACATTTGAAATGAATACCATATAAATAATATTTCTCCTTATTAAAACAAAATGTAATTAACAATTATATTTAAAAGAAACAATATACTAAGGATTTTTTATTTCCTCATTTGATTTCACAATTTCTGTTTTTTAAAACTCAAATGAAGTAATAAATACAGACATTTATTGGCATTTTCAACTTGATTTAATTCTATTTCAGCTATACTGTATTCTCCATGATTCTTAGAACAATCTCTGATTGATGTCAATGGACACATATAGTCAGATCTGGGGCGTGATAGTTGAAAAAATATTTCCAAGTAGAAAATGGGTAACTAAAGCTGATTTTCAGCTAATAGAAAAAAAGGCTAACTTTTAAATAATGTATATCTGGATCTATCTAAGAAAACCCATGCAACTAGATGCAATTTAGTTCTATATATCATATAATCAATTCACTAGCATACTGGAATATTTGTCAGCCAATTTATATATAAAGTTCTGAAGGTATAACAGAAAACATCTTCATGTCAGAGTCCATATCCCACCATCTATATATATACTAGGTTCCTACTCTACTTTAACAAAGAATGTAATACGAAAATATTGAAAAGGACTTTAGAAATGGCAGACTGCATTTTACATGCTTAAGGTCACATGTCTCATGTTCCACTAGATGATCCCAGACAATGAGATTCAAAAACACATCTGCTTTAAAGATCTATAAGAATTGCTGACAGGAACAGGAAATTAGACTTGATCCAGATGTTTCAGATAATAATTCCCATATCTTCTGCCACTGACTTTCCTGTCTGAAATTTATGGCACTTAAAAACAAAATGATTATGGGGCAACAGGTAACTTGATTAATCTAGATTCTAGACTAAAACAAAAGCACTATCAGATTGATGGAATAATAAGAAAAAACATGCTTTTCTCTCTAAAAAGTACCCTGAGACATTTTTTTTCTTATCAATGTATGTAATGTGGATATTATTTACTAAGCAGAAAGATTTTTTCAAAATATTGTTAAAAATAGATTCGAGAGGCAAGTTTAGCTGGGAAAGAGAAATAAAATGCATTTTGCTAAAACTCCCACCCCATTAGCATATATTGATGCCTCCATCATTACTACGAAGGCAAAGTCAGAACTCTAGGAACCAATTTCTATTGCTGTACAAATGAGTGGGCCCTGAAATGTATATTTAAAAAATAGGTCCATTTAAATTTTACTGTAATGTTCTTGACAGAACTAATTCTGTACCCTGAATTTTGCTAGGTTGCTAGCCAGTGTAAAACTTATTAAGTAACTGATAAATCAAAGTATTATACTTGGAGTACTTGAATCAACATGTTTCCAAAGTCTAGAAAGTGGTATTTAAAAAAAAACAAACAGGATTTTCCAATTGATATTCCAAACAACTTACTTCTGGAGAGATTAGCTTGTAAATGCTCTCAGCTAACGTATGCAGAAATACTCTGTTCCTGCTGATTTTTCTTTGTGGAAGGTTTCCATGAGGGACTTTCTCTCTGCAGATAGGCAAAGGAGCCTTAGAACTGTTGGGCACCTCAGCACATTCTTCCTCATTTTCATCTGGAATGCAACTTTGGTTGAGCAAGGAGAAAGGACATTCGCCAGTGATCTTCAGCTCTTTCAGTTTTGTGCAGAACATACTGTATAAATCACTGTTATAAAATTTTGTGTATGTCTCTATTTTGTGCTTAATGTGCCACTTCCATTAATCAACCAGAGAAGAAAGAGCTAATAGCAGGAATTCCTGTGACAAATTACTTATGACTGTAACTTCCATAACAACTTTATCTTTATTAGCCTGCAACGAAAGAAAGGGAAAAAGTGAAAGGAGACAAATAATATTATATTTTACCTTGCATTATATTAAAGAACCAGCATAATTTCTCTGTTCTAAATTTTTGATATCTACTTTTGGGACATATTATTAAATTACACAGTAATTAACTTAATAACCTGCAGGCACATGAATTCTTTCATTCTTCTCTTTTGGTGGCAAAAGAAAAAGATATGAAAACCTAGTTTTCACTGGGTTGCCAAGAAACAGAAAGATATTTTTGGAACAATGAACCAGAATCAAAAAAGTTGAATCAATTTGGGTGACAATATGGGAAAAACAGTTCTGAAGAAAGTCAATTGTATAACACTTTAATTGTTTTATATATCATATATCAAATGGGTAAACTCTGCTTTTATTGCTTCCTAAGGCAAAAGCTTTTAACTGATTATGGACTGGATGCAGGTTGGGAAAAAAAATACATGATAAGACATGGTGGTCTGTGGGAAACTATCTACCTTGCCTATAACCTTCTTCATATAGATTGCTGAAATATTTATTTATATTTATATTTTCTTAGTGCTTTCCATTTAAGTTATAAAGTTAAAGTTCTTTAGCTGGTATCATCATATCCTGATTGTAAAAGACAGCACTTGTCCCCATGTAATTAATCTGGGTTAAATAATTGGGGCAAAGTCCAAATGGACAATTTACAAATCTGTGTCATATCATAAAACATACATCTAGTCCACACATACTTCACCTGGCACTAATTTGGGTCAACTACGATATATAATAGAAGCCATTTCTAAATTCAGGATGAAGGACAGATATGCTATCGACTGAATTAGATTGGAATTCTTTAGTGACTTCCCAAGATCCATATATGAACTTTTATTTTTCTTGTCCTCAAAAACAATCTGATTATTTGCCTCCAATACTCTCCCAGAGGAAAAGGTATGATAAAGAAATAGAACTAAAATATATTGTTATGAACTAGTGTGAAGTGTGTTGCTATGGAAAGAAGAAACAATCCAGTCATACATACATACATACATACCCAACTTTTATCAATTGGGAATTAACCTCTGTCATAGCAATGAAATCAACTGTACTTTGAGGGGGAAGAATAGATGGCTAAGAAAATTGATGATAATGGCTGAAGGCATGTGGAAGTTTCCTTACAAACCACTGAAGCATACTAGACAGAAAAATATTTTTCCCAGCTCTGCCTCCAGATTTCATTCCTGTGGTTCCATCAGCTTTTAAAAATGATTAGCTTGTATGCATCTCTGCAGTTTTGTAAGAGATTTTGTAGTACTACAGGGCAGTTTACTAGGTAGGGCACCACCCGTACAACTGCATGATGCTGCAATCTGTGGTGTTGAAAAATAATGAACCACACTTCAAAATAATGTGCAATAATAGAAAATATGTAAAATTAATTGTATCTTTGTTGAAAAATATCTGAACAATTAAGTATTCTATTTACATAGGTAGAAATGTTAACCTAATTAAAATGTATATATAAACAGATTGCAGTTTGGGATATTCCTCAATTTTAATTTAAGGCTCTGTTTAGAAATCAGGGCTTTAGCAGTCAGGGCTTCATAAGTCAGTATTATTACAGAAGGTTTTGGAATTTAGTCTCTTTCCAATTAGCTCTTCCTGTAAACATAGTGATTTATTTGATCTTTTAATACTTTGACATTTCAAGTTCAATTTATTAGAATTAAACCCAAAGTAATTAGGAATGTATCAAACTGACTACAAAATAATATTCTAAAGCAGCATGACATTTTAATTAAAAGAAAAAATGCAATATAATATTTGAGATTTAAAAGAGAAATTAATATGCTCTCACTTAATACCTAAATTTTATGATATAATACACTTAAAAGTATACTAATGCTGTTACTTTATTAACAATGGGAAACATATTTATTTTAATACTAACATTTTAAAGCATGAATTTTTATAGAAAGCAGAATTCTTGACTGAATAATATTTTTTAAAAAACAACAGGACAACTATAAACGGAGCTTTGATTACATCTTTCAGAACCTTCATTTTTAGTTCAAACCTTAAGAACAATGACACAGGGAAAGGAAATCATAATAAAACCTCTTGGTTATTAGAAGACAGATCATAAGACAACATGGATAAATAATTAGCATTTCTCTTCTAGGAGCTTTAGCTCAAATCTATTTATTAGCCATAACTATTTTTAATTAAAAATGAAAATGGGTCCTATCATAAATTAACCATATTAGGTAAACTTTGGCATATAGCTAATTTAGGAGTAGTTTGTTACAGATAAATGTCACAAAATTAATAGACAAAGTTGAAATTTGTAACAGAAAAGCAAACAAAACTTGGGTGCAAGGTGCAATTCCAAAACAAAATAGTCACTGTAATGCATTTCAGTGCTTTTGTTTCACACAGACTGTTTACTAATATCAGCTACAGCAAGGATAAAAAGAACCATGCAGGATGCCAGTTTCTTATTTTCGTTTTAAGTTTTTATGTTATATTTAAAACCTTATATACAATATAAATAAATCATTTATTTACATTCTTGCAACATATTTGTCAGATCCACCACTCTATTCCGGTGTTCTGCCATTGTGCTGGGGGAAGGGACAGCATGCCTGGGATTTTTCCTTTTCTGCTGCACACTTGGGAATTAGGGAGAGGACTGTCTTTGGAGATGGGACAGACTCCTTCCCAGCCAGTTTTCGTCAGGGTCCAAGGCCACTGTGCCCCAAATGTGAACTGCTATCTGCCTAGCACCTCATCAAAGCTACTATGCTCCTTAAATATTTTCATAGCCAATATCCTAATAAAGCTAACTAAGTTATTGTTATCTCTTTTCTCTCCTTGTTTATTATTTTTTGTTCTTCAGGACTAACCTCGCTGTTCAAGGGGGCACCATTGTATTCTGCTGTTCTGCCATTGTGCTGGATTTCTACATGTTTAAAGTCCATCTGTGAATTGGCATATTTTAAATATGGACAGGTTATATCAAGAGGCTAATAATTCAATCCCAGTATATATGAACAGTCAATGCTAATTTTCTAATTTTCAATTTATGTCATTTTTACAAATATAATTATTTATTTTTCATGGTTTCCATTCTCATATGTTCCTCTTTATTTTTATGAGGAAAATATATAAAAGAATTTTGTTGAGTTGTATGGGCTTCCTGTTGACTTTAAAACAAAATTGTTCCAAACTATCTTTACTTTTTTTCAAGAATGGCATAATTGGAAGAGCCTTCTTTTGTGCCAGCATAGGTGGGCCTATTTTCATTCAGACTGAGAGTCTGGCCAGGACATAAGAGACTTTCCAGTGGCACCAGCACAAAAGAAAGTAGTACAAAAATGGAAGGCCCTGGCCAGTAGTAGTAGTACAGAATGAGGTGGTCAGGTAGGCAGTGGGTAGGTAGGCAGCCAAAAGGCAGTCGTAAAGGTTGGCCCATGTGAGACCAAATTTGCTTCACATGATTGCAGAGTACAACAACTAGAACTTTGAAGACTAGTCATAAGTCACTTTGTTCAGTGCCTTTATAATTAACAGTGATTGAATGGATGTTTAAAAGGACTACCTGTATTAAATTATGATAAGATTATTTTTAAGGGATGCAATCTAAAATTCAAGCGTGATTAATGTGCAGTCAGCATAAACTGTTCCTCATGAGGTTATGTGGGGATACAAAACATGTCTTTCTCTCATTTGTTATATATATTTTCCATGAAAAATGTGAAACAAGGCTTATTTACATACATTCATGCATACATAAATTCTGTGTACAGGTAGTCCTCAACTTACAACCATAATTAAGCCTAAAATTTCCATTGCTAAGCACGATAGTTAAATGAGTTTTGCTTCATTTTATGACCTTTCTTGCCATAGTTGGTAAATGAATCACTACAGTTAAAATAGTAATGGTTGTTAAGTGAATCTGGCTTCCCCATTGACTTTGCTTTTCAGAAGGTCACAAAAGGTGATCACATGGCCTGGGACACTGCAACTGTCATTAATACATGCCAGTTGCCAAGGGTCCGAACTTTTATTACATGACTGTGGGGATACTGCAACAGTTATAAGTGTGAAAAACAGTTGTAAGTCACTTTTTTCAGTGACCTTTTAACTTCGAACAGTCACTAAACAAAGGATTGTACAGAAAAGAACAGTTGTAAGTTGAGGACCATCTGTATAAAATTTCAATTGTATACAATTTCATAGCAGCATGAAGCGGTATATAAGTCTAAGTGCCATTGCTATTATTTATTTATTTTTTTACCATACTGATTTTTTTACATTAAAATGTCATAGAAGAGGAGTTAGATATTTGCTATTAGGCATCGAATGTATGCAAGGCCACATCTCATCCCACTTCCCATTATTTTCAAAGTGTATTAATGACAGGGAATTAGCCTTATGAAAAATTAATTTCATTAAGACTGACTTCCAAGCTAACTACCTTGGAATGTTGTGAATTTTGACAGTTCTGTGATTTAAGGTAATGTCCTCCAAGGAATTCTGAATAGTAAAAGTTAGCTGCTTTGTTACTGTTTAAGGAGTAAGAATGTTGTGATTATATCAAATGGTAGTACAGTGTATGAAAGAGGGAGAAAGGCAAATGGAAAAAAGAAAATATTCCTCTTGGCTTTAAATACCAATGAAAGAAATTATGATACAGCAGAAACAAGGCATACTTTGTACATATATTTTCCACTGCAGTGGAATTCAGACAATTCAAAGAAGGGTCTCCTTTGTCTGATTTTACTGATTTCAGATAATGATCCCATTGGCTGATAGCCATCTCATCTTTCTGTCCCGCACCCAATTCTGTAGTCTCCTGACTGACCTGACTGACAAAATGTAATGAGACACAACCTTAGCACCATAATCAAAGTACTGCACAGAGATGACCACAAATTAATTCACTGAAGAATTAGATGTCCACAAATTCAGAAATACTGATAAAACTCTGGAGTTAGTTACTTTATTCATGCAGTGAAAAATACTGCTACATCTCTAAATAATTTGGACATTGTAAAATAAAATTTCTGTAATCTTTCAGCTCAGTGATACGTTTATTAACAATATTATCCATTCTTGTTCTCCAGTGTCATTTAATTGAACTTTATTTTGTTACTCCTTTAAAATTTTATGAAAGGCTCCTTTTCATAAACTTAGTTTGACATATTGTTCTGGTGTTACAAAGAAAGTCTATTTCATCAAGATGAAAGGTATTACCGTGTTTCCCCAAAAATAAGACCCTGTCATATATATTTTTTGAACCCTGAAATAAGTGCTTGGCCTTATTGCCATGTGCTTTTAAAAGCCTGATTGGGCTTATTATCAGGGGATGTCTTATTCTGGGGAAAACAGGGTATATATATCTCCCCGAAAATGAGACCCTGTCTTATTTTTTTTTGCCACCAAAAAAGGCATCAGGTCTCACTGATTCACCTCACTTTCGTGTGTTTCTCCCAGCCTCCTTTTCACTGTCAGAGGCCTTCAGGAACTTCTTCTGCAGCCAGCAAGACCTTCCTGAATACCTCCGCAGCCGATATCAGAGCTCTTGTTCGATCCGGAGCTCTATTATCGGCTACCGAGACCTTCAGGAAAGCCTTGCTGGCTGCAGAAGAAATGGGCTGGCAAGGCAGGTGTCGGGGTGTGCGAGGCCTGGCTGCAACTGTCCGAAGGTAAGTAGTAGGGCAGCTCTACCTCCCCCATCCTCCCCCTAGCTCAATTTTTACCCGTGCACTCTGGAGTGGGTGGGGGTCTTAATTAAGGCTTATTTTGTGAGTAGGGCCTATATTGGGCGCACGTGTAAAAATCAAACCAGGACTTCCTTTCGGGGTAGGTTGTATTTTCGGGGAAACCGAGTATATAAGAGGTCTTCATCCTGCAGTGGATAGTCAATGGCTAAAATGATGATGATGATGTGTGTGTGTATGTATGTATTTTGTACTGTATGTATGCCCACTGGCTGACCATATCTGTCTCCGCTGTACGTCACAAAGCCTTTGAAATCTTGAGAAGTCACAGACACACATACCTATTTCATTTTCTGGATATTTCTCTATCGAATACAAGCAACTGAATTCAGTTTCGTGATTTTTGTTAAAAGCTGGGAGGGGAGATACTTTAGCAAACTCACTGGCTGAGACCTTTTTCCAAGGAATTCCCTTTAAAAGTTAATTATGCCCAATAATCTTGCCAGTCTATCCCTAACTCTCTTCTACCTAACCATAAGAAAATAGAAAGGAAATTGCCTTCAATCTTCTTTAGGTCATAAAATGGTGCAAAATTCACCTAACTGTCTTGCTTAGCAATGGAAACTTTGGGCTCATTTGTGGTCGTAAGTCAAGGACTACCTGTATCTCATTTGAAATAGGACTCAAAACATGTTATATTTGCTGTTGTTAAGTGATATAATGTTCTACTGAATAATTCTGAAAAGGGGCTTAATGAAATCCATATTTCCTTCTAGGTTTTATGTCTGGCCTATGCACTTCCTCTGATATTTTCAAGCAGATCATGAAGATGCAATTAAGGTAAAAATATGTTTTTAATTAATGAACTGCCCATAAAGATTTGGAAACACGCTAATAGGAACCCTTAATCATTCAGCATCAGCCAAAATATTTTTTTTAATGGTGAAACAAAAGTGATGAAAGAAAAAAAATAGTGAAGAGGAACCCTACCCCCTATAAATGTATTTAATAAAGTATCCTATCCATGTAGAAGAATTAGAAGAGGGAAAGACCAAAATCTGTTTCTCAGTTTCTCCCAGTCTGATCTCTTCCACTTTTTTACTTGTCTGGAATTCCTAAAATTCCTGCCCAGCAAGGCTGCTGTAACTCTAGGTGACTTTGAACTTAGTGGAATGTGGGCTGACCGTACGTATTTCTTCAGCTTAAAAAAAAGATGATTTATACTGATAGTAGCCTTCCAGTGTTAAATGCTGGTGCTTTATTTTCTTTTTTTTAAAAAAAAGTTCTCCTATTATAGATGTTCTTCAGGTCCTTGAATGAGATGTAGATGTCATAATGTTCTGGATATTATCAACAGCAAGCTTGCTAAATTAGAGATGAAAGAGAAATGGATGAGTCTCTTATGTGTAGCAGATTCTACATAGAGTAAAAGAATATTTTAACAGTGACCTCTTTTTGTTGGGAATGAAAAAAGTCAGAAGTATAAACAGGTTTCTTTTGCTTTGTGGAAGAAGCCCTAAATGTTCTCTCAACAAAATGTCAGAAAGTTGTGGGAAATTGAGTGCTCAGCAGGGAATGTACAATATATACTATCAATCTTTGATGAAGTCTCATATTTTGGAATTTAGGAATAAATGTAATTTTTTAATAGCATGATTTTAGGTGTACTGTCTCCTATAATTTTGTCCTATGTAGGGCAATATGCCAATCAATAAACCCTTAGCTCACATGTGAAAACATTATGACATTGGTATAATAAGCAATTGTGGTTATCATTTTATAAAATACCCTTTCAGTGTACAATAGTGTAAATTTCAATGTTTTCAACCACTTATTTTCCATTGTTCCATCAGTACATTATAACCAATTTTTCCATTGTTCCATCAGTACATTATAACCACTTTATCACACGTTCTTTTACTTGTTCTTCTGTTTCACATTTCATTTAATTTTTTCTATTTTAGCAGTTATATTTTCATCATTTGTGTACAATTCTATTTGAGTCTTTTTCAAAATTCTTTTGTCTACTTTAAATCTTTCAAATAACTATAAATAAGGAGATTTTGCAAACTATATTCTCTGCCACCTGTTCTTCTGTTGATTTTATTGTACATTTCCCTTGACAAAATTCTAATAATTCATGATAGGTTAGCCATGTGTTGGCTTATTATTTCTCATAAAATAGTTTTTGTACTGACAGCCACAAAGGTGTTTTCAGGCACTACCTGGGTTGGTATCTATTCTATATTCTCAGTGTGGCATGTCTAACATAATGATAACCTTGACTTTCTTGTACCACAAATATCCATGCCACCCGCCTCTCTGGTGGTATTCTTCTAAATCTAAGAACATTCAGTTTTTCAACAGCAGCTACTCTAACAATTGTGCTTATGATTTTTAATGGTAGGTTTGCTTATGATCCATATGACCAGAATATGTGTGTGTGTATGTGTGTGTGTATATACACACACACCACACATATATACATACATATACATAAACATATATATAGACTATAGATGATTAAGCATGAGCAATTTTGTTTAAATTTCTTTGCCCTACTAATGTTTTGATCCAGCTCAAATGGTGAGCAGCTATACACACACAAACACAGATGCACGTATCACACACATTGTTGGGGGATGGTAAAACCTAGGTATCAGAGAATTGAAATTAAAACCTAATCTTCTACATGACCTTCCCTCCCTCAGAAAAAAAATTGATTCTGTTTCCAAGCAGCCATGCAATCAATCCCTCCTCTGGAGTCTGAAGTGTAACTCCAAGCAACAGCCTCACCCTACAACTGATCTAGGTTTAATCTAGGCTAGTGTGATAGATAACTTACTTTGAGTATCTTTGCTCTTTTCTGCCTAGTCGCCAGAATGAGGCCCTTCAGCAGCATCTCCAGAAGCAGATTGGATCTTTCCGTCAAAAAGTTGCAGGACTCCAGACTCTCGTAGATGCCCTTGAAAATATCCATGGACATTGGGAGACCCAGAAGGTTAGTTTAATTTGTCTGGCAAAGCATCAGCACTTAATTAAGCAAGCCCATAAATGTTTTGGCCATGTTTTCCTCATTATAACATTTTCTAGAAACATTGTCATTATCTAAATTAGCATATGTTTGTGTGTTTACTTACATACATAAATATTAGTCGAATATACATCTTCTTCTGACTCTTTTTTGGAGTGAATATTTCCAGATCTATGACAATAGAACATAATATGTAGACAACTGGATTGCTCCTCCCCCATTTAGGGCTATAATATAACACAACCCCAGTTACGCTAGCTAAAGCTGTTGGGAGCTGGTCTAAAGGGACAGCAGGTTCCCTTCCCATTATTAGATTAGGTCCCAAGTTGAGTTCTCATCCCTTCCCTATCCCCCACAAAATGTGACCCAGCAGAGTGACTTTTCTCCTATTTGTCCTCCCTTCCCATTCTACAACAGCATATATTTGAGCAAGGAAGCAGCACACAAAATGAAAGCAGCCATTTTTGGAAGAAAGACTACGCACTGAGCTCTGAAGGTAAGCCAGACATACAACAACGTTTCTGTAATGCACCCTTCTAACTTTTTTCTGTCTTCTTCATTCTTCTTGGAGAAGTAAAGAAAGGCAGCCTCAAAACAAGATTGTCTTGCAGTTGTGGCACTGAAAACTTGGAAGGAATTGTACATGAATTGGGAGTGGGGAATGTGAGAGAAGTTGCACAGTGTCAGAGAACAAGCAGGTAGAAACAGAAGTCTTTGGCTAGAGAGAGCAGAGTGACAGGAAACAACAGGCAGTTTGGGAACCTTTGGTGACTCTCTGTGTATATGTATGTAAGGGCTGGGGAGAGAACTATCTATGTGAATCTCTCTAGTCCCAAACTCATGTCTGTAGGCTTTGGTTTACTTAATAATATAGTGCCTTCTGTCTCTATTATGTTCTAAAGACATCTTTATCAATCTGCTACTCTTCAGTGACGGTAGATCACAACACCCACCTGTCATGATCAACAAACATGCCAGATGGTATTTAATGGATGACAGGAGTTGTGGAGCAACATGCTTGAAGGTCATCAGATTGAGAACAACTATCCTGACATTTATTACCTTTAATCTTATGGAATTTGCTTTACAATATGCATTTACTGTTTCTTTATAAGAGTCATATCTGCCATACACAGGGCTCCCCCCCCCCCCCAATAAGAACCCTTTCAAGTAATTGGGATGAGAGAGGATGGCTGGTTCCAAATCATTTAATGAACCTCTGTGGCAGATGATGGACTAGAAAGTGGGTCTCTTTCATGCTAATCCAATGTCTTAACCACTACACCATACTGGCTTTGTGTTTCACAGCAACTTCCAACTGACTAGAAAAAATACAGCAAAAAAGTCTTACAGATCTATTATAGAGCAAGATTATATGAGCACAAGCATATTTATCTATGATGAGTCTAGAGCAGTGTTTGCTCATTTTGTGAATAACTCCGTGCTGACTTGCAGTTATTTTAAACTTGGCTATAACTGATTGACTTTTGTTGCTCCTTCAGGTACCACAACAAGTGTTCCCTTCACAAAAATATAAAATAAAATATAAAATAAATAATAGTATTCAGCCTCTCCAGGGGACTTTATCTTTCTACAAATATATTTGGGGAAATTTGTCAGCTGTTTTGCAGAACGAATCCCAGGGAAACCATTAAAAGCTATCTGCTGCTTCCCAAATTCTGCAATTAATGTCCCTTTTTTGTAACCACCACGTCACTGTGATTAAAGTGTAGAAATTGGGAGAGGCAAGAATCTGCATAATGGGAGCACGGATTAGACCTTCAAAAATAGGCAAAAATGTATGTTCTTTCTAAAGCTCCATTTGCATGACTGCAATAGCATTTTCTCATTTATTCTGTTTTGGCAGAAGGATAGAATATGAATTTAATC
>JANHFK010002317.1:8361-19072 GCA_036250565.1 Sibynophis collaris | reverse complement strand
GAGGCCCGCTCTGTGTGTGCGTATTGGTCTTTGGGAGAGGTTTGGTGGCAGGAGGCGCTCCTGCATGTACATAGGACATTATACTATTCTGGATTGGGAAGCTCATCTTAAAATAGCAAATCTGCCTTAGAGGTCCTCCTACAGGTACTACTGTAGTGCAAGGTCTTTGACTAATCTTCACTGGTGTACTAGTTGCATCTCTTCCTGAAGCAGGATGCCCTGGGAGTTGTTACCCCATAACCTCTTAGCTCTATTACCACAATGTGTTGAACACGATGTTATCTTTCAAATCTACCCAAGAGTTATAGCTGATATAGTTGACTTCTAGGAATCTTCACCAGAACCCATCATCCAATTCATTCATCCCAATGAGTAGGCTGAGAATGTTCCCTATGTAAGATGGAAGATGTGGGCGGGGTAGAGTAATATGCTTTTTAAAAATGCTTTTTTATCATGGAATAGGTTGCCTCCGGCGATCTGAAGGGCTGTTTGGAGAATTACTTAATGTGTGAGGAACTCTGCTTTTTTCTGGCATATTTGAGGTCCCGTTCTATCCCACATTTTTGAGATTTTTTGATTATTTCAAAATAATAACCACTTTGGACATGCTTCATTTGTGGGGTGGGTTAGGTGCTGCTGTGTGTTGTTGGTGCCTGCTGCAGGTCTACTTAAGTTTCTCATAATTAATGCTAAACTAGCTTTAGCCGATTAACATACAAGCAATACAGTACATTAATACCGTAGACCGTTTCTGTGGTTGTGATTCAACTCACTTGTACTGCACAAAACAGTCTATGAGTAAGCACTATCTGAAGCCTGCACCTGTTTTATTGATCTGAGAAAAGGCAGCAGAAAAGAGAGGAAATGCACAGATCATTTCTGTGTAACCGCTGAAGATTGCTTAACTGTTTCATCTGCCCTGTGACTTTACCTAAATCTTATGTGATGTGAAACGGAGACCTGAAACAGAGACCAAATCCCTTCTGCCCCAGACAGCTGGATTTACATTTCACCCCTCCTATGTGTTTGGAAGTCGGCTAACATAGCATAATGAAACTTTACAATAAATAGCAATCACAGTATTAGATTGGGGAAGATGAAATTCCAAAATGCAAATTGTGTGGCATCTGTCACCAAAGAAGATGAGAGTGTTTTGTAGCTGAATGTTTAGAATCCTCTTCTCTGCAGGGCCTTCTTCCTCCATCATCTTCTTTAGCAAGACAAAAGATGCTTTATGACAACACGCTCTTAGTAGCCTCACATCCCACAGGTATAAAATTGATTCTTGTCTCATCTGCTTGGCTGACAAGGGCAACAAGGGACAAGTGGGTAGCTTCTATTGAATGGGTGAAATTCATAGGCTGATAGAACACATGCAAGGAGCAAATAGCATTGTTCAATTGACCTGAACTTTTTTTTTTTTAACATTAATCCTAGCGCTCAGTAAGTATTCCTCCTAAGTCATTCTTCTCAGGCTATCATCTAAGCTGTTTTAGACTATCAAGATCACTGACTCTGACTGCAAATATAAAGATATAAAAATATTTTATACATATCTAATGCACGAGCCCTTATCAGTTTTTGTCATTAGGAAAAAAACCAGATGTATCTGCTCATTCACTTTTCCGCGACATTGTTTGAGTAGCTGCAATTAGCACCAGGCCGCAGTCATATTAGAACAGGGGTGTCAAACTGGATTTATTTGAGGGCCGGATCAGCATTGTATTTCTCCTCTGTGCACCGGCCGGGGTGGGTGGGAGGTATATTTACCTCCTGCAGCACCCTGCCAGTCAAAAAGGGTGTGGGGGTCTGCGCTGTCCCCACACCCTGTTTTGTCTGGCAGAGTGCTGCAGGATGCCATCTAGGTTGAAAATGGGGTGTGTGTGGGGGCGCACATCCCGTTTTGCCTGCCAGAGGCACCGTGGGCCAGTCCTTTGCTATTTCCAGGCTGGCTCCAAGGACCATATTTAAGTACCCTGCGGGCCAGATCCAGCCCACAGGCCTTGAGTTTGACAGCCCTGTATTAGAGAATCTTTCAATGGCCAAAATAGCACTTGTTCTTCACCCTTTGAACCCCCCCGCAAAATGCTTCAGACTCGGGTATTATTGCTGTTACAACTTGAAAGAAGCCTCTATTTGAGCCAGACAAAAAAAGTTGTGGCTTCTTTAAGAAATCCACTAATTAAAGTTGAAGTTACCTTGAGTGCTTGTACAGACAGAAAAACAGGATGTTAACCAAACACATGGAATAAACAGCAGCAACAGCAGATCAGATTGATGTGATCTCAGCTGCTGGAGATAAAGTAGAGTATGTGCAGACCTTTCCAAAATTTGGAAATAAACTGCTAGCAATTTATATGTCTAATACAGGTAGTCCTTGACCTACGACCACAATGGAGACCAAAATGTATGTTGTTAAGTGAGATATTTGTTAAGTAGATTTTGCCCTATTTACAGTACAACCTTTCTTGTCCCTATTAAGTGATTCACTGAAGTTGTAAGTTAGTGACCTAGTTGTTAAGTGAATCTGGCTTCCCCATTGACTCTGCTTGTCAGAAGATCGCAAAAGGAGCTCACATGAACCCAGGACACAGGACACTGTCATAAATATGAATCAATTGCCAAGTGTCTGAATTTTGATCACATGACCTCAGGGCCACTACAACGGCTGCGTGAAAAACAGACATAAGTCACTTGTTTCAATGGCATTTTAACTTTGAGCAGTCACTAAACGAACTGTTGTACGTCAAGGACTACCTGTATACAGATTATTTATTATATATATCATAAATATACGTGCAATTTATATATATATAAATTATACCCCACATCTATTTTCTTGCAGCCATAATTGTAAATTAAACAGGCAGAGGCTAAATACCTTTGAGGGCCCTTCAAATTTTACACATTTCTTTTCCTGTGGTGATAGGCAAGGAATAATCCTTTCCTTCTACCCATCAAGGAAAACTGGGTCCTATCAGAGATAATTGATCATGATAGTTTTCTGGATTAGGGACCCACTAATCTGTAACCACTTTCAGATGCAATTGTTGATTGTGTTCATTGGTTCTTCACTATCAGCCCATAACAGCAGGGTTCTCAACAAACATTTTCTCTTGCTGATGAATAGATACCATATAAACGAATCCCTCCATTAATTGCAGAACTTGAAATACAGCAGCTGTTTTAATAATCATTCAGTTCAGTGAAATCGTAAAGTAAGATAGTGGAAAAAGAATGAGAACCAAGGGTGGAGATTACATGCAGGGGGCTACATTTCCACAACCCTTGTATCTTGTAATTAGCTAGCTACAAACAATGAGCTTGATTTCATTAATTTCTCCCATATCCCATCCTGCCGTTCCATTTTTCAAGATGCCACCCAGGGAGCGGTAATGTAATGCAGCTATGTTTGAAATTTTGCATCTGATAGCTTTGTTCAGGGTTGGCTCTAGACATTTTGACGCCCCAGGCAAAGTCATGTTCTGATCCCCCCTGTAGTTTGGCTCATCTTCTGATTTTGTAGGACTTTCAAAAAGGCACCCTCTTGTTTCTTTCTTTCCTTGGAGTCTTTGAGCTTGATATTTATGATATTCAGCCTTGGATAATTTTACTCTTTTCTCAGATATTTTCATACTATTTACAATGGAAGGGAGGGGAATGGAATGGAAGGGGATGGGATGGGTTAGGATAGGATAGGATAGGATCAGATAGGATTACAGAGTTGAAAGAGACCTTGGAGGTCTTCTAGTCCAACACCCTGCTTAGGCAGGAAACCCTATACCATTTCAGACAAATGTTGTCCAATCTCTTCTTAAAAACTTCCAGTATTGGAGCATTAACAACTTCTGGAGGCAAGCTGTTCCACTGATTAACTGTTCTAACTGTCAGGAAATTTCTTCATAGTTCTAGGTTGCTTCTCTCCTTGATTAGTTTCCATCCACCTACTGCTTCTTATCCTACCTTCAGGTGCTTTGGAGAATAGCTTGACTCCTTCTTCTTTGTGACAACCCCTTAAGATATTAGAACCCTGCTATCATCTCACCCCTAGTCCTTCTTTTCATTAAACTAGACATATCCAATTCCAGCAACCGTTCTTTATATGTTTTAGTCTCCAGTCTCCTAATAATCTTTATTGCTATTCTCTGCACTCTTTCTTTTTTACATCACGGCAACCGCATGCGAAACTGGATGCAGTATTCCAAGTGTGGTCTTACTAAGGCATTATGAAGGGATGTTAACACTTCATGTGATCTTAGAGTAAATGATTTTAATTATATCAGCACCCATTGTTGTCATGTGGCAACAATTTTGTAAAATTATATTTAAATGTTGAATGGGCACATTGGTGCACACAGTGTGCTATTACTGCTTCCCTGGGTAGAATTTTGATAGCTGATAATCACATGACTTGCTTACTCAACAAGACCTTCCTATCAGACCTTTGCCTTGCTTTGGTAATATTACCAGATTCTTGAGGTCCATAGCTGTAATAATATTTTGTGTATGTGTGACTCTGGTTAGTATATTGTTCATTTTGACCAACTTTTTATTCTTTGAAAAGAAAAAATTCTAAAGCTATGAAAAAGATGATCAGATTTTATACTCATATTATATATTTCAGAAAACATTTCAATTTTGTGACCCCCTAAAATTTAACACCCTGGTTGCCTAAGTCCAGAACAAGCTCTGCTTTAGCGCAGAAAAGTATTATCAAGAATGCACCAGCCTTGAGTCTGGAATTTTGAGGATGAGATCTGTTATAGTAAGGAATATAAAGAAAACAGAAAAACTGGGGGGAAAATTGTTACCTCCCCTCAAAGTCTATCTATATGTAGTCCCTCTTACTAGGGCTGGAAAAAAGCAAGTAATATTAAGTTGGTTTTCTTGCTTAACACAAGACTAGAATTTAGGTCTCCATGCTCACAGTCCAGTAACCATTAGACCAAACCGGTAATTACAATTTAAACAGAGTAACAAAACAATACAGTTTGAAGGGATCTTGGAGGTTCCTCTGCTCAAGCAGGAGAACCTATACCAGTGATGACTAACCTTTTTCCCTTCACATGCCAAAAGGGGGGGGTGGAAGGGGGGGTCACACGTGTGTGCCCACACCCATAAGGAGGCCCTCTGGAGGCCGGAAACCGCCCAGTTTCTGATTTCTGGTGGGACCGGAAGTTCCGTTTTTTTGCCCTCCAGAGCCTCCAGAGCCTTTCTAGGAGTCTGGGGAAGGTGAAAACGGCCTTCCTGACCCCCCCGGAGGCCCTCTGGAGGCCAGAAAATGTCTATTTCCTGACTTCTGGGAGGCCAGAAAGGCCTGAAAATCAGCTGAGCTGGGCCAGTGCCCGCGTGCCCATGGATATGGCTCCGCATGCCACCTGTGGCACTCGTGCCATCGGTTCGCCATCACTGCTCTAGTCATTTGAACCCAGGCCTCTTCATCCAAACCTGATTCTAATCACCAAACAGTATGGTATGCTGTACTGTGATGGTAAACCTATGGCGCATGTGCCACAGATGGCAGGCGGAGCCATATCAGTGGGCACATGAGCGTTGCCCCGGCTCAGCTGTAATGCATGTGTGCGCTGGCCAGCTGATTTTTGGGCTTTCCATGTCCACTGGAAGTCAGGAAACAGGCTATTTTTGGCCTCCGAGGGCCTCCAGGGGGTGGGGAAAGCCATTTTTACCCTTCCCAGAGTCCAAGAAAGCCTCTGGAGCCTGAGGAGAGTGAAAAATGGGCCTACTGGGCCCACTGTGCCATCATGTGCCAAAAGCAGGGGGAGAATGGGTGTGTGTGTGTCGTGTGTGCATGCATAGGGGGGTACGTGATGGGGGGCATTGAATTATGGATGTGGGCACGCATGTGCGCAACTCCCCCATGCTCCCCCCGCTTTTGGCACACAATGGCAAAAAGGTTAGCCATCACTGTCTTAGCATATTGGTTGTCCTCAGAAGCATTCTCTTGGTATGGCAGCATTATTCTTATTTTACATATTGATGAATTAAGAATAATGTAGTGATTTGTTTGTGGCAACATACAGAATATATAAACAAGGGCAGGAGGATTCAAAACTAGATTTCCTATATTCGGGTGAGCCCTACATCTATTGGAGGACACTGCCTTTTCTTCATGTCCCCAGGCATGTAGATAAGAAGGAAACCAAGTGAAAAGGAGAATGCGAAGAATCTTCAGTATACAGAATGGTCAAGCTTGTTTTCTTAATTCTGCTTTGCCTCAACATGTGGAGAAGAATTTGTGAACTGTAAATTATTGGGATTTGCAATACAGGGTTATTAAATTAGCTTCCTTTCTCTTTCCTTAGCTCAGTGTTTCTAAACCTCAGCAACTTTAAGATGTATGGACTTCAAGTCCCAGGAATCCTAGAAACTGAAGTCCACACATTTTAAAGTTGCTGGGTTTGGGAAATGCTGCTCTAGCTAATTAACATCAGTGAAGCATATGGAATTCCATAGATAACTAGCTGCACAGAACTAAGGAGGAGATGCTTTGGTGACAATATTGGAAAGAAGATCTATGAACGTTTCCAAACTGCCTTATGGAAGAATGAATATCAGATGTGCAAAACCAAAACAGGATGTAGCTGTATTCTCTAAGACCGCCTTCTGTCCTTGCAATGCATCCCTTGCCTATAAAACGAAAGGCTGAGATTGAAAAATGGATGTCAGCATGTAATACTACTGGTGTGGTCTTTAGAAGCCTCTATTTTTCTCTGCTTCATGTGGAACAGATTAAACCACCCATTAGGTTTGAGTCTTAAGCCTGCTAATTCTGCTGCATTAACTAATTTCTCTTGGTAAAGAAAGTTGAAGGAAGTCTTAACTTAAGAACAACCATTGAAAACTAGTTATTTATTTATCCTGTTAATTAAATTCACATTGCAAGGCTAGAAAATCAGTGCTTGATTATAGCACCTATAGAGCAGTAGCAATGGTAGCTCTATAAATAGAACAACAAAGTCAACATAGGGTAATGGCTCAGCTAGGTTTGGATCAATATCCAATTCCAAAACCTGGTGGAAACCACTGCTCAGTCCATAAAGGTTGAAATGTGGAGGAATCTATTTTTTTGTAGATGTTGCTGATCTGTACCTCCCAACACCCGGTTTCCTTGAAAATAAGACCCAACCGGAAAATAAGCCCTAGCATGATTTTTCAGGATGCTCGTAATATAAGCCCTACCTCCAAGATAAGCCCCAGTTAAGATTGTCAACCAGATGGAGGCGTTTAATACTGTATTTCCCCCAAAATAAGACCTAACCGGAAAATAAGCCATAATGCGTCTTTTGGAGCAAAAATTAATATAAAACCCGGTCTTATTTTTGGGGAAACGCAGTATATCATTACTGACTAGAATGCTGAGAATTCCGGAACATCTCAAAAGTGATAAAACTAAATGAATGAATGAATGAGTAAACAAACATAGATATACGCAGGCAATAAAATATTATTAGATCTATGCATTAAAGAACATACAGATCAGCAGTGAAATCCCCCCGGTTCTATCCGGCTCACCGAACCAGTAGCGCTGGTGGCGGGAGGCTCCGCCCACCCGCCGGGACGTCATTACGTCCCATTTTTTAACCATCTGTGCATGCGCAGAAGAGGCGTGGGCATGCTAAGCGTGCATGGCCCTGCGCAGGAGTGCACCCGAACCGGTAGGGAAGGTAAGTAGATTTCACCCCTGATACAGATATGCTTTTGGTAACCAAGATGCATCTTATCAATCAGTAGAGTTGAAAAGCAGCCATCAATTTCTTGAAATACAGGAGCTAGAAATCTATATATTATCCAAACTCTCCTGTCTGTTTGCCTGTTTGTAACCTTCATCTGTGTTCAATGGTGCATCATGGGACAATAATTTTTGAATACACTTACTTCAAATGGGCTAACTTTAAAAAATGTATCCAAAATCCAGGACCTGTGACTCCTATGGGACTGAAATTTGGCAAAGCGGTGACATATGATTACCATTTCCAATGCTCCCTGCCAGTTTTCCCACAAGTCAATACCATTTATATTATCCTAAATGTTATAGTGACATGATATCATAAAGCTTTTGTTATCGAATTTATTGATATAACTCATGTTTTGGACATAGAAGACTCCAGCTTTGATCTGTCACATCTTCAGATGAGGCTGCAAAATATTATGGTCTGAAATCCTAAATATCTGCCTTGGTCAGAGAAACGAAGGGTACCTGCCAGGACAAAGTTACACAGAGCGTTAAACTTATGTGGTAGACCATATTTATCAAATATATATTTATCAAACCTCCCAGTTTTCTTGCCTTTTCCAACTTTTCTAATTCCAGTATGAATTGCACTCATCCCAGCTGTTTTGACAGTTTAAAGATCTTGCCTTTCCCTCCTTCCAATTCTTTACCTGGGTATAGATACAGCCCAGGAAAAGTAAATAGGAGTGAAATTGACCAGAACGTTTTAGAAACAGATCAGCTGGCACTGTTTGCCTTCTTCCTATTAGGCTGAAAGTGTTTATTTGTAGGTCAGTTTTGAAAGGAGCAATTGCTTCAAAACAGAAGGAAGAGATAATTGAGATTTCATGGAATTTCAAGCCTCTGATTATGGTATAATTTGATCATTGGAAGCTATCTTCCACTGGACATCCAACTGGCTCCCACCCCAATTGTCTTCTGGAAGCTGCTCAAAACAAAGCTATTTTGGACAGTCTTAATCCCACCTTGATTTGGTAATTTATTTATTTATTTTATTCAATTTCTATACCGCCCCTTTCCTGGAAGGACTCGGGGCTGTTCACAGTGCTTTGATCTGATTAATTTAATGTTACTTTATGTTTACAGATAATGGGCAGATGTTTTATTTGGGTACTCTTTGTATATTGAACTTTGTTGTTTGTGTATCTTTTTTATAAACTGTCAAGAGCTCTTCAAGGTTTGGCAGTCCGTAGATAAAATTAATAATAATATCTTACACAAACTCCATGAGTGCATCTTTGTTTGCAAATCTTCCTGCTGTTATAGAGACCCAATCAAAGCAAACAACAGTGAAATTAAGAATTAATTAGCAATAGACTTAATGCCAGTTTGTTGGGAAGCTCTTTGAGTGAGAAAAAGAAGTTCTTCGTTCAATGAAACAACAAGACTATATTTATATTTCATGGATTTGCAAATTTCCTATTGTAACATTAGTTGACTATTATTGCAACCAAACCAAAATCTTATAGATTTTAAGAAAAAGCATAAAGAAGAGAAGAATGACATTTAAAACAAAGAATAGAATCTGTTCCAATTAATGTAGGATTTCATATTCAGCATTGTCATGAGACCAAAAAAATAGGATTAAGCTGTTTTGGTGACCTCCTATAGTCCTTTAGCTGCTGCAAATAATCTTTCAACATAGTAATCCATGCCTGATTACTATAAATAGTATATATTTCAATCCATGGTAAATTTCAGTCAAAATTATTTTTAACCGCAAACATTGTTTAGAGTACAACATTCTTCAGTAATGTCTTGTTTTCCATTTTCAATATTTCTGGCTTTCTCCCGCCCATTTATTCTCCATACACAATCCAAGATGATCATGGATCTGTTGGAAAGGCAGACTTTTGCATGCATATGAATGTAAAATAGCTTCTAACTTGTTCATTTCCTCCTTCCACAGTCACGATAGAATTGAAAGCATTTCAGGAGCTATTAAACTGCCAGCAAGATATGATGCAAACTTTGTTGCCATGGTTAACAGATGTTTTATAGCAATAGCACTTAGACTTATATACCGCTTCATAGTGCTTTACAGCCCTCTCTAAGCAGTTTACAGAGTCAGACTATTGCCCCCAACAATCTGGGTCCTCAGTTTACCGACCTTGGAAGGATGAGTCAATCTCAAGCCAGTGAGAATTGAACTGCCGAACTGCAGGCAGCTGGCAGTCAGTAGAAGTTGCCTGCAGTACTGCAAACTAACTGCAACACCACAACTCCTTTATATTTTAAGCCCAGGGACCACTGGAGGAACAAACCTCTTAGAATAATAATGGCTAATAAAAGCTTTATACTATCAGAGAAAATATTCTGCTTTTTGCAGGTAAGCTTTCTCTATCCAATATGGTAAGGTCGAAGTTACTCCCTAGTAGTTCAGGTACAGCCTGCCCCACACAAAATAGAGCATGATTTGGACAATTGAAGTTGGCTAATATGATTTAAATATAGTTTTTAGTAGTTGCTTTTGAAATGCGGACTCATACTCAGTGTTGGAATCTTTTTTGTATTTAATGTTACCAATGCAGATGTGTCTTTATTCTATACTAGATTTTAATTTTAATAGTAATTAAAATTACTATTACTAAATAGTAGTAACTACTATTGAGAGCTTTCAGTATATTTTTCATGTACATTTGAATTAGTGTTTAATTCTATTCATCTGGAACTTTATTTCTGAACTTGGGTACCATTCTTGTTGCAATTCTGTTTCTGTTGACCTGAACTCAAAATTGTTATCTGTTAATGGGTGAAAAAAGTTCTACTGTAGACCTCAGAATTTCTTTAATAGAATAGAATAGAATAGAATAGAATAGAATAGAATAGAATAGAATAGAATAGAACAGAAGAGGGAATGAAATGAGAATAGAACAGAACAGAACAGAACAGAACAGAATAGAATAGAATAGAATAGAATTAGAACAGAACATAATTCTTTATTGGCCAAGTATGATT
>JANHFK010002316.1:113765-123802 GCA_036250565.1 Sibynophis collaris | reverse complement strand
TTCCTCTCTCATATTCATTTAGCAATCATTTCACTTCCAATTTAACAAATTGTGGTTGCTAACCAAGAAAAGTATAAATGTATAGTAAGTAAGAATAGTAAGTAAATAAAAGAGACACTTAAAAGGGAATCTATCATCTATTTGCTAATGTTGTTTCTATAAATACAATCCTTTCTTATACCATAATCCAAATTAGTAGGAAAATGAAATCTTTGAAATGATAGTACAGAGATTTGGGTAGCCTTCAGCCTAGAGTCATGCCAGCCACATCACCACAGAAGCATCTTCCGACAACGCTGGCTCTTTGCTGGGAATCAGAGATGAGCACTGCCCCCTAGAGTCAGGCATGACTAGCAGGGCAAACCTTTGCCTGTTTTGAGGGGGGAGGGATTCAAAAAAAAGTGCCATAATATTTTGATAATACCCAAGTTAATTTCAGTACCTTAGTTACAATCAAGTGACAAAGACTCTGTTGAAAACAATAGTTGCTTGAAACGAACCTGGTTTTCCAGGAAACATGGTGAATCCACTATCAAGTAATCCAGTTTACCAATAGGAAAGCGCTCATGCAAAAAAATCATTTCTGTCTCCTTGCTATTGTTGGGCTATAGAAACAAAAATCCTCTCTCCCTCGTGCTAAATCTTTAACACTTCCATCTCATTCCTATAACAGGAAGCTATGTGGGGGATAGTAAGAAAGAGAAAGAAAGAAGGAGGGAGGGAGGAAATGTCCAAGTTACTTTGTCACCATCACCACTTGCATAGAATTACATTCCAACGTATAATTATACCATATTAGAAATGCATATGTGTGTCCCACAATATTTGTAACTATAGTGTACTGTTATAATAGCTAGAATAGTAAATCCTCAGTGAATTCTCAGTGAAACAAATACATTTCAGAAATCCTATTTCAAAATGCAGTCAGGGGTTATCTAGAGAGTAATTGTTTTTAGGCTCTTGTCACTCTTACCAGCTCAACTCAGACAAAGCAGGAGCTATTAGGAGAGGGAAGATTAAAATTGTTCACAGTTGTCTTGTTTTCCTCTGCTTTTTGGCATGAATCTAGAAATGTGCAAAATACCAGTGGTATTTTTTTTATAAAGCAATTATCTTGAATCAGAATAGCTTGTTTAAATCCAGGAGCTTGGAAGTAAGAACAGATACAAGTTTTCACCAAAGGGAGAAAGGACAGTCCACAAATTCCCATATGACAAATTAGCTGGGCTCCCATTTTAAGCAGATCAAAAATACAGGCTCCAGTCTTGAAATCATCTGCTTTGAACAGCCCTATAGTCAATTATGTACTGGCACCATTTTGTGGGGGAAATCCCCTGTGTTCTATAGTGCAACCTGTTAAAATCTGTGGCAAAGTATTCCCTGATCTGTAATGGTGATAAAAATCCATAATAACATGACTACTTAAAAAAAAGGCTACTGCAATGTGAGAATTCAGAGTATTATTTTTTTAAGTGTGGCATGCTTCCCAGTAAAAACCAAAAACAACCAACAGTCTTTTACCACTTTATTGGGCTTCATAAAATGTTGCATGCTTAGATGTTGATTATTTTAAAGATCTGATTGCAGCTGTATATTCCGTCTTCTCCTTCTGTTTAATGGGGTTCTTCTTTTGTATTTGATTCCTCATCTTTAATAAGAAAGCAAAAAGAAAAACAAACTCTGGATGACTAAACAGAGATAGAAAATGGTTATTTAATCAGCTATTCTTTCTTTTCATTTTCTCTTCCCTCCCACAGGCTTTTATTTTAATTATTTTGGAGTTACCATGAACATTTTCACCAGTAACCTTCCTCTCTGCTTGTATTTGAACTCCTACATTTTTGATTCCCTCTCATATTCTGTCTTTTACTTCTTTAATCCTTAGTTCTTTCAATATAATTAATGCAGTAACCATTAATGCAGTCTATCTGCAGGAGATTTCCAGTTTAATGTTTCCTTCTTTTTGTACTTCAAATGTTCTATATGATATTCAACCATCATCCAAGGTTGACTCAACCTTCCATCCTTCCGAGGTGGGTAAAATGAGGACCCAAATTGTTGGGGGCAATAGGCTGACTCTGTAAACTGCTTGGAGAGGGCTGTAAAGCACTGTAAAGCGGTATATAAGTCTAAGTGCTATCGCTATCACTATCATTGTATTCAAAACGTGGTTAGCCTCATTGTTCTCTGGTTACTAATTCTTTACCAACTATTGGGTAGACTGCTGTTATTTTCCTCAAGGCACAATGCTATTGTTGTGTAATCATAACTTAGCATTGGGCTTTAATTAACTTTGCCTCAGAAATGGAATTTACCAGATACCATTAAGAAATCACTAAACATTCACAGACCTGTTTACTGAGTGCAGACCTACATGATATTGAACAGTAAATCCTTCTTTGTCCATCCATTGGCATCTATTTCAGAATAATGTTCCTATTTCTGATTAATGTTTATCATTTTTCCAAAGAGACCATATAACATCTTAAAAGGACATCTAATGATGGCTGGGCTTTTTTGTCAGTTATTATAGACTGTGTTAACTACATTTTCTTCTCCTTTGACAGAAACTAAATTCTTCTAGCTCATCAGAAGGGAGCACAGTTGATATTGGGCTGCCTGCTGAAGAACAACCAGTGGTAGAACCTGAGGAAGCTCTGGAACCTGAAGCTTGTTTTACAGAAGGTCAGGGAAGATTAAATATCCAACATTTTTGTTAGTTTATTCCTAGAAGACATACACATTTGAAAAGAATACAAAGCATATTTCGGGTGTATACAGTTTGGTGGTTACAGATGTTGGATTAGGAGCTGGGACACTAGGCTCTACTCTAGCTACAGATGCCTAACTAGATGACTCTAGGTCAGTCACTCTTTCTCTGCCCAGCCTATGTTATGCATGTATAGTAAATGAAAGTTGGAGAACAAAGCACTACATCAGGGGTGTCAAACTCACGATGACATGCATCATCACGTCATGTATCGCAACTTTTTCCCCTTTGCTAAACCGGGGGGTGGGCATGGCCAGCGCAAGATACATCCGGCCTGGGGGCTGCGGGTTTGACACCCTTGCAGTACACACACCTCCTTAATTGAAAGATAGGATATAAGTTTACTTAATAACATAGGAAAATCATCATGAAGAGGCTACAGTTGATTGTCAGACAGTCTTAGATCAAGAAATGTAAAACTTTTTTTTTGTTTCTCTATCGCCTTTTTAACATTTAATACATTTTAGGTTGTGTACGAAGATTCAAGTGTTGTCAAGTTAGTGTAGAAGATGGAAAAGGAAAGCAATGGTGGAATCTCAGAAAAACCTGTTTCCGAATAGTTGAACACAATTGGTTTGAAACCTTCATTGTCTTTATGATTCTCCTTAGTAGTGGTGCTTTGGTAAGTGAAAATATATATATATTTTATAATGAAGGGGGAGGGTTACATTATAATTATAAAACTATTTGCAATGTCTGAAACAAAATCAAATGAATTTCTTTTTGGAACTGGAGAAACCTTTGAATGGATTACATCCTTTGTACCTGGAGGAGGGGAAGGTATAATTTTGTGGGTAGATTTAAATAAATGTTTTTGCCATTGAGAATTACACTAATACACTAGTGCCACGGGGGGCATGTCAGCATTTTTAATACAACTTTATTACATTTCATCCATTGTATGGGAGTATCAATATCCTATTTGAAATCAGTTATCATTATTTGACAATTTCTCACCAAATTCAGCCACGGATAATGTAATCTGGGAGTGTTTTGAGGGCCACAAAAGAGATCATTCCATTATAATATAGATTAAATCTTGTGGGTTACCATTTGCAGGCCTTTGAAGACATCTACATAGAACAGAGGAAAACCATCAAGACCATATTGGAATATGCTGACAAAGTCTTCACTTACATCTTCATTCTTGAAATGCTTCTGAAATGGGTAGCATATGGATATCAAACATACTTTACTAATGCCTGGTGCTGGCTGGATTTCTTGATTGTTGATGTAGGTATCCCATATCGTTTAATGTCTACAAGTAGAATCTGTAGTAAAATTTTACATTATAAAGCAAGTGGGTCCAATCCAAAGCCCGAAGACTGCCAGAAACCCCAGACAGTTAGTAATGCAGCCCCACAAGATCATAAATATTTAACGTTATTATGTGATTTATATACATTAACTATAACATATTTTATATGTGGCCCAAAACAATTCCTCTTCACCCCTTGCCTCCAAGACAAGGCCAAAAGTTGGACGATCATGGTATAAAGTAAACTTGTTTAGGATTTCACCCAGCTAGCCAGCTTCCCCTCCATGCTCCAGTAGTCTGTTAAATTTTTTTCGTTTTGTTAACTTTCCCAGTTGTCTACCTTCTCTTTGTATTATTTATGGTTTTTATCTACTCCTGCTATTTGGGATATGTAGCTTGTTTGGGCTATATAATAATCCACTATCAGAATCAATTTTCTTGCTATGTAGGGTATTTAGTATTAAACTCTTTAAAAATTGCCACAATTTGTTCTCTTTTAGCAAAATGAGTTGTTGCTCATTTTGATCAATATGCCATAGGAAATGTTTGACTCTTTCAGGAGACCAGAGTCTCTTATTTAAAAAATGGAAGTCAGCTCTCCAAACAACTTATAAAAATAGTCTTGAGTCTATGTAACATTTCCTTAGAGGCCACACTCAAGTTCCTGAATCCAAGTCCTGCAAAAAAAGCCTAGGGTGATTTGGCTGATATTACCAGGATGAAAGCTTAACCAGATTAGTCATATTAGCACTTAAGTGTATATAATGCAAAAATTGGCATACTGGAAGGCTAAAATAACTTGTATAAACCCAGTCATGGCTCATTTAATAAATCTTCATTTAAACAGAATACAAGTTTAGCAAATTGTGCTAACAACCAATTCCTCCCACCCAATGGTGCAATTAATTTTTTTTTACTACCGTTTCTGTGGGCGTGGCTTGGTGGGCGTGGGTTGGTGGGCGTGGCAGGGGAAGGATACTGTAAAATCTCCATTCCTACCCCACTCCAGGAGAAGGTTACTGAAAAATCCCCATTTCCTCTTGATCAGCTGGGACTCGGGAGGCAGAGAATAGATGGGGGCGGGGCCAGCCAGAGGTGGTATTTACCAGTTCTGCAAACTACTCAAAATTTCTGCTACCGGTTCTCCAGAACTGGTCAGAACCTGCTGAATACCACTTCTGCTCCCAGCCCTACATACCTTACCCTAGTACAAATCTGATGTTGAAGGATTTCAAGTTCATGGAAGAATCTGCTTATCTTTGGGATGTCTCTTGTTCTATAGTTCCTTCAGAATGTGCGTTGCTAAAAAAAATGCTACAGTTTTAAACACAAAATGATGCAAAGGATAATTTTATTTATCATTTTTTTCACCCCACAGGTATCTTTGATAAGTTTAACAGCAAATGCACTGGGTTATTCAGAACTTGGTGCCATTAAATCCCTTAGGACACTGAGAGCATTGAGACCTTTAAGAGCCTTATCAAGATTTGAAGGGATGAGGGTAAGAAAAAAATGAGAAGTTTGATGATAAATAAAATGCATGCCTAAGTCTAATGAATGTTCCATGCATGTCCTGTGGAGAATGATCAATCCATGCAAAAATGCTGCCCTTTCATACAATTGCATATTTATCAGTAGTAGATAAGCAAAATATTTCATTAGCTAAATATAAGCCTTTTTAATGCTACATATTAGCAGGGTGATTTATTTTACTTTACTTTCTAGCCAATTTGAGGAGTTTGTTCTTAAATAAAGCACATTTGCTAATAGGAACTTCAAAAGTTAGTCAATTTGGTTTGATTTTCTTCTGAATATTTTTATTTCATGAATAAAGTTTATGTTATACAGCTGTTTAAAACACCATGCTGTGCTAAAAATAATCGGACCTAAGTATTGAAATTAATAGGGGAAAAACCAGTTCTCATCAAAATGAATGGAATACACACAGGCTACATTTAGACTTTCATTCAGCTGGTCATATTTGACTAGCATCAGTTTTTCAAATAAGATCAGGTCTCAATTATTTGACAGCGAACCATTTAAATATTAGTAGCATAGCATTCAAAGTTAATTATTAATTGAGCTGTACAGATATATTTTTATAATCTTTAAATGTAATATGATCTCCTTAATTGGACTAAACCTGTTAAATGGCTAATTAACCAAACAATTCAATTGATTCTTTTTTTCCCCACACTAGCTAATAATTCTCAATAGAGTTAAAATAATTCCAGCATTATCTGCACAAATCATGCATTATTATTCGGTTGCTTTCTGGGTAAGTCAGGATCCTGTCTTAATTCCTATCTCAGAAAAGATTCTTATGTCTTATCCCTGTTTTCTTGTCTTTCTTAAAGTTAGTAGTTGAATTTGTGACTGTACTGAAATCAGTAGTGAAACTCAAAATATTTCTGTGAAAATATGAATTTACTCTCTGCATACAACCTAATTCAAACTGCATGTTGTTCAAACGTTATTTTTAGAGTATGTTTTTTGTCACTTCATGGAAACATAAGAGGAAACAGCTTTTGAATAATGATAAAAGAACCCGTCTAGTGAGATGAACAGCTAATAATAACAGGCTGTTTATGTAGTATTTAGATTTAAAAATAAATACAAAAAATCACCAATACATGAAATGAGATTCAGATTGGAGCTCATTTCCTCAAATTGTATCCATCAGGTTGCATATCTTTTCTTCAAAATTTCTAAAAAGAAATATTGTAAATTGAAACTGACTCGATACATGAATTTCAGGTGCATCTAACCACCCCTTAATTTCAACAAATTCCTTTAAACAAGAAATTCATGAATTGAGAAGTCAGCAGTGGAATAGGGTAAGAGCTGGTCAATTCCTGTAGTGTTCACGAACATTCATTCAGTTTTCAACTGACTGTTTGGTTTATCCATGTTCATACTTCTTTTTCTTTACTATTCATGAACATTCTTGCAAATATGTTTTTGTTGACACAATTGTTTGGGAAACTGTTGTGCTTTGTACTCCTTCCTAATTAATCTTCAGAAATGGCAATAATGCTTAATGTTCATGTAATATGTGCACAAGAATATGGCAATATGAAAAAATACTTTAATACATATCTGCTTCATAAGACAGAGCATAAGAATGCATTTGGTTTCATTTTTACATTGAGAAACAATTTTGCTAGTCAAAGCTTTCTAAATGAAAAGGAGGTGTTACGTGTACACACTGGTATCAGTTATTCACCATTTTCTATGGGCCTTCCTCCTTGAAAAAGTCCCTCTCATTGAACCAAGGAGCAAAGGAAATCAGATTTGATTCTAATGATAGAATCAATGCAGCCAGAACTAAAGAGATACAATAATAATAAAGGATACAGTTTGCAAAAAAATTACCAAGTCCATAGCACTTGGCCAAAATTTAAAAAGAATGCACATTCACAGAAATCAGTATATCTGTTAATGAATGATTCGTGAACAGGAAAATAATTCACATAAACTACTGAAATACTTAACTGACCAGCTCTGTGGAGTCACTAACAGCTACCACACAAACTTTCCCCAACGGTTTTATTCTGAAGGGAACAAGGGAAGAATGGGCTGGTGGCGAAGAAATATCTCCTGCAAACCATTAATACCTCTTTGCTCTCTTCAAGGGGAGCAGTGGTTCAATGATATACATCAGAGAATTGGGGTTCGACTATTATCTGTGCGGCAACAGATTGTGGAGTAAGAACATCTTTAGATATTAGGTACTAGCAGTTTTCTATTTGGGGGAAAATAAGGATTCACAAATTCTGTTGATCTTTTGGGCCCTTTATTTCTATTATGCCTCAACATATAATATTTCTGCAATGCAGCATACAGCCTGATGCTGAGTATGGGCTTGGGGAACTCCAATGCCATGGTCATTCAAGAGCCGCATAAATCTGGAAGCCTAGAGACTTGCGTTGCGCTTATATACTAAGCAAATTTATAGTTTCAAATTCAGGAGATGTCTTATTATTTGGAAGACAAACGAGCATATACAAATTGCTAAGAAACTAATGAGATTCCCAGTGAGCCCTCACAGAAAAAGCTACAAAGAAAATGCTTGTACATAGATTTTTACAGTAGATGTGAGATCTAGTGTCAATATTATTCTATAAATTACATTCTTATAAGCATTTCATTTAATTAATTGGCAGAATGGGTAATAAAGAACTTTAAATAGTTTTTCCATTCAAAGTTTAGTTTGAGTTGTTCCCAAATATCAGGTACTAGTTTTTACATATTTGCATACTTACATTTAAATGTGGGACTTTAAAATTAACATTATATGATTTTTCTGTTCAAAAACTGGTAAAAATTATTTCTACGCAGAAGACTACCCCAAGGCCTAAGGACAATGTAAGTCTGTGACATATGACAAACTTCTTTTAATATTTATAAAATAACTGTTCATAAGCAAAAGAAAAAATAACAAAAATACAATCTTTTTTAATTTTGTTATATTATAATTATTCAAATATATTTAAAACTAAATTTAAAACACTTTAACTCCACATAGGTGCTGGAAGGAAAAGTAAATAATCTCTTTTATATCTGCTATAGTTTGAGAGTATTCTAATCTCACTGCAAAATGAGATTTGGATATGCATTTTGCTTTCTATTTATCATTCTTAATATTTACTGTAATATAAAGTTCTTGTTGTACTTCAAGTATGCTATTGTTAACATAGAAAAATAAATATCAATATCCATTGCTTTGCTAAATTTATAGATTGCTTTTTATAGCAATACAGCATGTGTTTATGTGTAAACTCACTGAAAGAGAGCATGTTACGCCGTGCTTGGTACCTTTCTCTTAGATCAGTAAAGCAGAAAAGGTTTTTAAAAATTAATCCACCTTGCAGTTTTAGTTTTGCATGTCTTACGCACATTTCTGGCTGATTGCTTTAAAGTTTATCATATTTCAAATTTCCAGTCCAGTTTTTGAGATAGTAATATTAAAAAGAAAATTTTACCCATACAGTTTTATGTAATTCAGCAGATATATTAAAACACCCTTTACATTGACAAAGTAATGACTAATTGGCAACTGACAGTATCACAAATATTCGATGTTTACAGATCCAATTATTAAGTATTTATTTTTTATGAATGAGGCATACTGTTTTTCCCAACAGTTGGTTTTCCATTACTTATTATAAAGAAAAGAAAGAGTAGAAACACAATTAGAATGTTAAAATCTATGAAAGCCTGAGATACCTTTCCACATACAAAAGATATCTGCTCTGGTAGGGTTGTTTCATACCTGACATTAGAGTGTTCGTTAAGAAAAGCAAAAACACATCTGGTTCACATATTAGATTGAATTGATGTCTAATTACTTGGTTTCAGCTTTATGTAATGTGAACTCAACTACTGTGGCATTAAAGTCATAGCTAATGCTTTAGCATATTTGGTGAATCCAATTAGTTGTGACTTATTCAATAAAACACAATATATTATTATTATTCCCTGAAATGTATTGGCCGCCCAACTCCAAATGGGCAGCATACAAAACTAAAACAAAACTTTTTAAAAATCACTGAAAAAAGCAAGAAATATTAAATCAATCAACAGGCTATAGTTTTGTCTGATGTGTGGGCCTGTTTACCATAATAATGTACAAATATATACAGACATAAATCCTTCTGTATTTACTGACATAGCAAATGTAGACATAATTGCAGCTCAGTCCACTGTACTTTGTGTAAAGCTTAGCCCAAAAAGAAGGCTGGGTATTCATCAAAAAGGAATAACAGGTTGTTAAAAGGAGCCTCTTTCAGCTTAGTAAATCTGACAACCAAATAAGGTGTTTAAGAAGTGAAAGGGGAAATACTGTTTATTCTAGACTCACTTTTACATTAATCTAATTTAGTGATAGTACAAAACACTTTTACTCGATAGTCCTTCTATTTAATGACTATAATCTGGAAAATCTTTATAACTATAGAATAGAATAGAATAGAATAGAATAGAATAGAATAGAATAGAATTCTTTAT
>JANHFK010002316.1:47909-63748 GCA_036250565.1 Sibynophis collaris | reverse complement strand
GTCAACCTTGAGCCGGTGAGATTTGAACTGCTGAACTGCAGCTAGCAGTCAGCTGAAGTAGCCTGCAGTACTGTACTTTAACCTCTGTGCCACCTCGGTGATGTGGGTATTGTTCGATATTCTGCAAACATTCTGAGCTTTATTCAAGAGTTCCTGTAGTACAAAGGAACAGAGTACAAATGAATAACTTAGTGCCTATAATTCTGTTGTTTTCAGCTATCAGAGTTCTTAGATACATAGGCCAGTCGTAGCTATTGTCTCATCTTCTCCCCCTACCCGCCCTTCCCCTGCAGCAAAATTAAAGAAATGTGAGTGTGATGGGGGAGGCAAGGTCTATGATTGCAGGCTTCTCTCTTTACAGCATGGGTGTCAAACTGGCAGCGTCACATTGATGTCACATGATGTTTCGCAGCATTTGTCCCATTCACGGAGTTGGGGTGGGCGTGGCCTGCACGTGACGCATCAGGTCCGCAGGCCGCCAGTTTGATATCCCTGCAGGTTTACAGAGTGAAGAATGTATGATGTGAGTGTTGGTTTTCTTATTAAGTCTCTTTGGTATTGTGGTTTGTGTGTGTGTGTGTGTGTGTGTGTATGTATGTGTATGTATGTCTTTAAAAAAAGATAGTTGCTTTGTGTAATCTGAACATATATTAATAAACAATTGCTCTTCATTTTCATATGCTTAGATGATTATACTACACTCTCTCGTTTAATTGATCTGTTAAGAAGAGCTGGAAAATTAGAGGAAGTTTCAAGATTCCTTGGAATGGCTGAGAAACATTCTCCAAGGACAAAACTTGATTCAGGTTTTCATTATTGCAAAGGATTGTATTTGTGGTAGGTATGGCTAGAAAAGTTCTAAAAATAAAAGAAATCTGGAAAAATAAGTCTTTTTTATTTGCCTTCATGAATTATTAGCCAAGCAAGTTCATTTAGTGCATTTGTATCATAAATACACCATGACTGATTCTTGAAGCCTAGCATAGTTTTTTTACATTTTCCACTTGTTTACTTCCAACATCCTTGAGCTACAAGCTGTTATTCCTCCATAACCTCTTGTCTCTTATGTGTTTATGTAGCTCTTTTAGTTTAAACTTAATGTGATGGATAAACTCAGCCACTCTGAGTTTATACATACAGTAGCAGAATGTGTCCCTGTATAGTATATTAATATATAGTTATATATTAATATGATATAGAGGTACACATCCTGCTACTCCTATTAGGCTAGTAAAAAAGGTTGAAAATATTGCCATGCTTTTGCAGATCAAAGGAGTGATAAACGGTGATGTGCTATAATCGAATGCTAATTGGATATATACTGTACTTTAATAGAAGATAAGTGTGTAAATGTGAATGGTTGACCCATATGTTTAAATTCTTATTTGATGATGATTCTTGGTGGTAATGACATGATGTGGAAGAAATTATGTTTCTCCTGTAAAGGATTACCTGTCAATCTTGGAATTAGCACCGTTATTCTATTTTCATATTTGAAAGGAAGATTGGATGCCACATGCTTTATATAGATAAGCTAATTAATTTGCTAAATGTGATTTAAAAAATGAACCTGGTGTAAAGCCGACTTGAGTCTGTGTGTAAAGATAGCTCTCTTAGCAGCAAGTGTAATCTTTACTGCATTATGCTTTGTTAGTCTGGTGCCCCAGACTATTTTTCATTTAGCTACAAATATATTCTTGTCTTGTCTTTTGCTTGAACATGCTACTTTTTAATTTCTGGGAACTAAATGAGACATTAACCAAAATGGCATTTAATTTTCTCTAGTAGCTGTATTAGTATTTACCATTATCCTATGCCTACTTTCCCTCTGAAATCATAATGAAATATGAACTTGGTATTTTCTAAAGATGTAAACACAGTAACTACAATAATGTTTTTTGTCTGTAAAGACTCTCAGTCATCCAGGTCATGGTTGTCCCAAAGGTGCTTTTTCAGGAGGCAAATGGAGGCAAATCCTTCCATTCCCCACTATCCTGTCAGAGCTGAAGAAGCTTCTTGGGTGAGAAGTGAAAAGTCTTCAAAAAAACCAAGGAAGTCCAATTGCTTCCTGAAAAAGCACCTTTGGAATAATGTGTTTTTTTATTTTAAATTATTTCCACACAAGATATTAAGTTTAATTCTTTTTCTAGGTTTACCGGTGAACCAAATGATGCCCTTCGACATTTTAACAAAGCAAGAAAGGATAATGACTGGGGACAAAATGCAGTGTATAATATGATTGAAATTTGCTTAAACCCTGACAATGAAACGATTGGAGGTGAGGTATTTGAACATCTGGATGGTGACATAGAGTAAGTGATGGCGACTCCTACTTTTAAGATGGTATCCTGTTCAATGAATTCAATCAGACATGTTTGGAAGAATCCCTAGTTTGTTTTTGGATGCAAACAGTATAGGATGAAGTAGTAAATTTTGTGACAATTCATCCTGTGGTTTGTTAGATAACAGTATTAATAAGTACCTGATGCTGAAAAAAACTCGTTTGCTGGTTTAAATTTTCACATGGTGATTTCTACTTCAGACTGACCTTACTCTGAAGACATCTAACAAGCTTCAAAACTTATCTAGCTAATTCAATAAAGCGGGAAAATAACTTCTCTAATTGTACAGTTGTTGACTTTTTTTATCAATGGGTTTTTTGGTTTTTGTTTGCTTTTTCCACGCTCAGCAAGAAAGACTGAAATCCATCTTCAGCCATTCAAAGACCAAAAAGAAAAAATATATATTATGGAACCAGAGATGCCTGTTGTAGCCTTGCTCTTTTTGACAGAGTGGATTTGTCTTATGGGTGGAATCGTATCTGATGGAGCGTTGACATTAACATCCATAAACCAAATTCTACTTCTGAGACCAATTTTCACTGAACCCTCAAAAGAGGGCTTAAGAGCCAAAGGACCGATACAATATGATACCGCTTCTCTCTATGCATTAAACTAAAAAGTGCTCTTAAATACTTTTTTACATTTATATCTTGAGTACATGCAAGAATGTCTCTTTCCCGCCTACTGCTAATGCATTCTAAAATATAACCTTGATGTTTTTTCTTGCATCTAGTAGTTCTACAGAAAAGCAAGAATCAGTCCAGCTGGCTGTGAGAACAGCAGAAAAACTCCTCAAAGAATTGAAGCCTCAGACTGCTCAAGGTCACGTTCAGCTTGGCATCATGGAAAATTACTGTTTAATGGCAACCAAACAAAAATCAAATGTTGAGCGAGCACTACAGGCCTTTACAGAAATTGTTACTAATGAGGTAAGTTGAAAACATTTGCTCAGTTGAACATCTAGAGCAGGGGTGTCAAACTGGTGACCCACGGGCTAGATGCATCCCACGCAGGCCACGCCCACCCCAGCTCCGCAAATGGGAAAAACATCGTAAAACATGATGGCAGTGTGACGCAGCGAGTTTGACACCCATGATCTAGAGTTTAATATAGAAAAGTGCACTTTGTGATGGGATGTGGATTTAGGGAATTTAAGAAAATAGGATATAAATCATTCTTGGTCATGTGGCTGTAGGCATTAGATTCTGGCTTCTAGTGAAATATAGTTATTGATAACCATGTTCCTGTCTTTTGCTAGCCTTAGAGCATACATGAAAACCACTGGAAGAAAACTATACTGACTGTGCGAAATTCATCAATGAGATTGAGAAAAAAACAATGATTTGCTAAAATGATTTGCTTGGTGAGACGGTTATGTTGGCTGCGGGTTTCTGGGAGTTGAAGTCCATACATGTTAAAGTTGCCAAAGTTGAGAAACACCATGATATGAATCTATTTTTCTGCACCTGTTTAGCAGAAAAGTGTTTGGGGCTATTGAGAGCAATGCACATTAATCTTTAGATTGGGACTGAATGTGCATTACAATATTCGCTGTCAGCAAAAGTTTATTTTTCTGTAGCATTCTGGGTTTATCTTCTCTGTTCCATCTATTGTTGCAGAAAGATCATGTCCCGGCACTTTTGGGAATGGCTATAGCGTACATGATTTTAAAGCAAACCCCAAGAGCCAGAAACCAGTTGAAGCGAATTTCAAAAATGAACTGGAATCCCATTGATGCCGAAGAGTTTGAAAAAAGTTGGCTTTTGCTTGCAGATATTTACATCCAGTCTTCAAAATATGACATGGCGAGTGAATTACTAAAGCGATGCCTTCGTCACAATAGGGTAATTAGCAAACCAGAAACCGTTTAAAAACTATTAATTGGTTAATCTATCTCTTGAGATTTGTAATCAGCACTTAAGAGGAAAACACTTATGGCTACAACTATAGCTCATAATAGGTTTCCTTGCAGTCCTTGGTTGTTCAAGTAATTCTTCTAGGTTATTTCCTTTACAGGTAGTCCTCCACTTACAACACCTTTCAAAGTTACATTATTGAAAAAAGTGACTTATGACCATTTTTCACATTTACAACTGTTACAACATCCCCAAGGTCATGTGATCCAAATTCAGATGCCTGGCAACTGACTCATATTTATGACTGTTGCAATGTCCCGGGGTCATGTGATCACCTTTTGTGACCTTCTGACAAGCAAAGTCAATGGGAAAGCCAGATTCACTTAACAGACATGTTATTAACTTAACAACTGCAGTGATTCACTTAACAACTGTGACAAAACAGGTCGTAAAATAGAGCAAAACTCAGTTAAACAAATGTATCACTTTGCAACAGAAATTTTAGGCTCAATTCAGGTCATAAATTGAGGACTACATGTATTAGCAAACAAAGGGAAAGTTCTGGTTTAGTTTAACATCCGCACAACACTTTTTAGAAAAAAAACCAGAACTAACTTATTCTTTTAATAATGGTATTCTAACTTTAGGAATAATTGGTGTTGTTTTTTTTAGTCCTGTTGCAAAGCTTATGAATATATGGGATACATTATGGAAAAAGAGCAAGCTTACAGAGATGCAGCTATAAACTATGAGATGGCGTGGAAATATGGGAACCAAACCAATCCAGCCATTGGTAGGTCTGTTCTTGGCATCTGCTTTTTGTGGTCTTCCAATGATTTATTACCAGCCACAGCAAATTATTTATGAAATCTTGCAGAGTTTGGAAATGGGAAATATGCACCTACTATCAGGTCAGATTGTATGTTCTCCTATTCTTTACCAGCACTTTTTACTTGCTCTGATACCTAGCATTAGAATATTAGGGAATTGGTATTAGAACAGCTATTGTAAATTGTGATCTCAGCCTGTTGAAAGCAGAATATTGAAAAGAGGGATGGGCACTGCCAGTGGTTTAATAAAATGTGCATGGTTTGTTCTTTAAACATTTGTTTTAGCCTTGATATACTTTTAATTGAAAAATATGTTCTTTTAAACAGTAGAAATCTATTTGAATGTATCTATTCGTCCAATGTATTAACAGCCCCATTAGAAGATGACAGTGGTGTCATCCAAGTAGATGCTACATATGTTTGCTTAGAAATCTACTTTTGAGCATATATATATGATACTGTGCTGCAGGCTAACAAATTGTTTGGTTTTATCAAGACGCAGCCCTGTGGTTAAATTAGCAAAACAGAACATAAAACTGTAATTCAGAAAATAAAAGTGCCATTCCTCCTTTTTATAAGCATGATGATATCATATGGAAATAACATTCTGTATGTAATAGAAAATTGCTAGGTTTTTTTCTAAAATTGGTACCCGTCTCTTAAAAATATTTGGAAAGCCAATAATGCAATGAATGGAGACTACATTTTCATCCCGGGATATCATATTTGTCAGGAGAGCTTTTTGAGCCATGGTGGAACAGTGGTTAGAATGCAGTATTGCAAACTAATTCTGCTGACTGCCAGTTGCCAGCAGTTCGAATCTCATCGACTCAGAGTTGACTCAGCCTTCCGTCCTTTCGAAGTTGGTAAAATGAGGACCCAGATTGTTGGGGGCAATATGCTGACTCCGTAAACCGCTTAGAGTGTGCTGTAAAGCACTGTGAAGCAGTATGTGTCTAAGTGCTATTGCTATTTTTGCACTCTCTCTCTCTCTCTCACACACACACACACATACACAACTTATAATAGGCATTCATAGACAGGCATCATGTGTCTAGATGGAAAAGTACATACTTGGATACATCATCTCTTGGATTTCTAGAGAAGACCTCTGCGTTTTTCAAACTGATGAGGTTAAGTGCTATGTATGATAGCTGATTTTATGCTATTGGCAATTGTTGGCAGCAGAGAACAGTATAGTTCTAAGAACTCTCAAGTTGGCTAAGGTAGAATTTAGTTGAAAGGAAGCTACTTAATTTCCTTGTGGATAGAAACAAACATGCTTTCAAGGACAGCACCCTCTCTGCTCATTTATCCCTTCAAAAGTTCTTAAACTGTGAGAGGAGATAAATGCTGCCGGCTTCAACCTTTGTAGAATTTCTCTTCTTTTGTTTACTCTAGTCCTCTGTGATACCTGTAGGGCCTTAGGAGAAAATTCACTTGCATTCGGGAGATGAGTGTAGCTTTCTGTATTCAACTCTTAAATCCACAAGCCCTTTTCCTCTGCCTGGCCTTGGAGCTCAAATCCATGTTGTTACAACACATTCTTCATTCCATGAAGCCACTGAGGAATGCTGCATACTTACTACTGAAATGTAATTGACTCCAGAGTGAACTCCATAAAAAGAATGTGTACTGAGTCTATCCAAGCCCAAGCTCCATAAAGCCAGCTTGTTATCATTTATGATATAGCTCAGCACTTTCTAACCTGAGCAAAGTTAATATAAACATACCTAACTGTGCTAAATCCAAAGGTTTCCTCAGTTCCATAGGACCTGTTGAGGATTATTTCATGCACAGTACGAGAACGTGGGTGAAAGTTTCTACCTCTCTAGAACCACGGGGGCAATGTCTCTGTGAATAAGGTGCCCCTTCCGAATACAAAGGGCAATCAGATACATTTTATGTTCATTGTCTTTTAAAGGACACTAATCCTATTCTTACACATCAGGTGGCTAAACATTTTTACCAAGTCACACAACTCTGCAAAATTTTTAGTTAGACATGCTGTTTTGTCCTATTTTTTCCCCTTCCCTAATTGTTGTATTAAACTGTTCCTTCTTTTGCTGTAATTTTATTATTATTGAATTGTAAAAAGCTGGTCAAAGACTATAATACAGATGTTTGATTTGATATTTCATGCAGATGAGCCTGGGAAATTGATTGGGATGTTCTTTTCAAATCATGTGTTTGTGAGCTGAAATGAAGGTGTTGTAGTAAGCAACTATGAAATTAACTTTTTGCAGTCAGAAAATGTGAATGGAAGGCAGTGGGTGGTAGGAAATTAAAAGAAAAACTTATCTATGGTTTGTCCTTTCTTTTCCTGTTTGGTGTTGTTAAGGATTTTGAGCTTGAGGAATAAGGGTAAATTTTGACGGAGATGAAAATTCTGTATAATAGACCAATATGTTATCTTCTCATTTTAAAAACTTCCATTTGTACCATAATTTAAACTAGAGAGAGAAACATTATTTCTTTAAAAATATTCCTTTGAAAAATCTGTATCATTCTGCTTTTACAGGTTTCAAGCTAGCTTTTAATTATCTGAAAGCCAAGAGACATATTGATGCTATCACTATTTGTCATAAGGTAAACTATACTGATTATCTGATAATGAAAGGCATGTGTGTGTGTGTGTGTGTTTTGCATGTTAAGAATCAGAATAAAGCAAATGTATAAACTGATGGTGGAGCAAATCTAGACAATATAGTTATATATGTTTTAAAGTTAACTTGTAGCTTGAAAAGCAGTCTCAATGCAAGTTGTTTTCTTTTTTTATTCAACAGGTTTTAGAAGCACATCCAAATTACCCGAAGATAAAAAAAGAAATACTTGATAAAGCACGTGCCTCTTTAAGGACTTGAGCATTGATGAATGCAATTATGTTGATTTGGAAGATAAAAGGAGCTTTAAAGTCATCTGTAAAATTGAAGATGCTGCACACCCAACTAGTTCCCAGTGAAAACCAGCAAAGACTACTTGTAGATTTATTTTAAAAACAGGCTGCTTTAGTATTTAGGGTTCAGTAAAAACAAAAGATCATTGGTGTCTCACTTTCCTCCTGTAGATACTGGCTGCAATCCAGATAAACCGAGTAAAAGAAACAACATGCACAGCTGGAACTTTCTTTGAAGATCGCTCTGTGGCAGAGAAATCTGTAGAGAGAACTTCCAGCTGTGTCTATTGCTCTTTCTACATTGTAGAGGTGATTTATTTGGAGTGTAATCAATGTTTTGAAACAGGGTCTACTCTGAATCCCCAGGAATACCAAGAAAGGGGAAAATAAAGTACTATACAACAATGTTATATTTGTATCTCTCCAATTTTAACTTTTGTTTTTGTAAGCCATCATTCTTCTTTGCTGGAAACCTTAAGCAATAACCTAATTCTTATTTAAATTTATTTTACTATAGCAATAAGACTTCAATTTTGCATGTTTATGTGCAATATTGCATATAAATATGCAACAGTATGAAGAATATGATATAAAATGAAAGATCCCTGTTCCAGGGTTTTCCTGAGGATTTCCCCCTCATGTTAACAGCTGTATTTTCTGTTGTCCTTCCACAATATTCAATCTCTCCATCTTTTGGAAAGTGATTCAAACTAAGAAATAAAGCCTTTTCTAAAATTATCATGGAGTTCTTAAACTTAAGGAGATATTTGAACTTCAGTTTCCTACATTAAAGCCCAACAATTAAATAAACAAACCACAAGGATTAATATGCAAATTGTTACCTATATCTCTAAGTCTATATAGTACCAACTTTTTATTATCACTTTTGGTAAAGATACAATTGGCTCTCATACTTGCTCTTAATTGATTCTTTGGGCTATTGTGACAAGAAACTATCAAGTGATTTATTGCCTGCCTAGATTTAGAATTTCCAGACAAGATTATTTCTGAGAAACTTTGATTTTATTGATCCAATGAATGCCTATGCTATTTTGAATTGATTATAATCTAAATAGATATATGCACCACACAACCATTTTCGTTGTTCTATCTCAAAAACATGTTCACATAATCTGCTTTCTTCCAACCATTTGCTAAATCAGTTGAAGGTAGAGAATTAAAAAAAAAAAAAGAATAGCCCCTTGACCAGGCATTTTTTCCAGTGTTTTTATTTTTTTTGTAGAAAATCTGGATGGGGTAAAATTGTTTTTTTTTAAGTAGTGTACATTACAATGTTTTCTTTTGCCAAATTTGGATTTTTTTAAGGCTTACATATTAAAATCAAAGAGTTTTTATAGCCAGCAGTGTTTAGTGTAAAATTTTGGGGAAATGCATCAAACGGGACTGATGGTCTGTCCCTTTCCACATACGACAAATCCATGAAAACCTTTAGCTATACTGTTTTCCTGTTGCCCCAACACAGAAAGGAACCAGCTGAGTGTATCTATTAGCTTTACCAGGTTCAACAATTTGGATCTTGTGTGTGGTAGCTGAAAGTTTAAATGTTTTTTCAGGGGAGAGGGGCACTAGCCCTGACATAATTATTACTTGTCAGTTCTGCCTGTGATTCTAAAAAACAAGAGTGTCAAACTGGCGGGCCATGAGCTGGATGCACCAATTGAAGGCCACGCCCACCCCGCTCCTGCAAAGGCAAAAAAAAACATTGCAATACATCATGTGACACGATTGAGTTTGACAGCCCTAAAGGAGGTATGTAGGGGTGGCTACCTGAAGTAGGGAGGGGGCGTGCAAAGCAGAAAATTCCACTGTTATTTCCTTTATGGTCATGGTTTAAACCAATCTTGTATGGTATTAATACAAGAGAAACAGCAGAATTAAAACAATACCATGTAAAGCTTGGTATCTATATCTGCATCATCCAACACTCAGGCACTGTATAAAATATTTACATAATTTTCTCATTGGTATCTATGAAGTTTGAAAACTCTCAATCAATGTTACAGGTTATTATTTTGGAAAAGTAAGTGAATGTTTACTGTATATTATTATATAAAAACAGATTCTCAAACCTATTTTTACTTATCGCAGAACTGTGGGTTCTGTGATTAGGCCCTGCAACTTCCTGGTATCCTTAAATCCGATTTTAGTTTTCAAAGAGTGATATCAAGGTTTCATCCTTGTGGTTGAGTATTGGTTCTTTTTTCTGTGTCATATCCACATCCTGTTGTTGCACCAATTGTTGCTATACAGTACACCAACAGTCTTTATTTAATTTTGCTGGTTTTGCATTTTTAAAAATTCTTCCTTTTATGTAAACTATACATAGAGATGGATTTTTGCAAGAAAGGAAGTGACTTTTTACTTCAGCTTTAAACTCTCCCTCCATTTTTTAAGAATGTTATCTGTACCACTACAGGACAAGATTTGTGCCCACAGTCATCTATACTCGCTTATTTTAGGCACTTAATTTTGCTTCAGTTGCCACTGAACTGAAATCAAGTTATTTATGGCATAGCCAGTTCTGTACAATATTTTGTTCACTGCTGTTACAATAGGCATTTTTAAGTGGATTGGAATTTGTAATTGCCAGAAACTTCCTATAGAAGAGTTTAAAGGTATATTGCGCAATAGAGCTATCAAAGAATAACTTGCCAGATAAAAATAGTCTAAGCTTATTCTAGTTATTAGGTGGGATCCTTCTTATTCGCATAGCAAATAATCCAGCCACCACTAAAAAGGGGTGGACTGTTTTTAGAAAAAAAAGGAGGGACAATATTCCAGACGTGTACAATGATACTCCTAATAAAACTCTGGTCTTCTGATATTGCACTGGATAAAAATAACTGCTTTACAATTCATAAAAGTAGATAGAATGGTTAGATTTCCATGAGGATACCAACGTCTCCTGCATCTTTCACACTGATCTAAATTGCAGCATGGTTGGCTGTTCAGTTCCTCTATCTTTCACCTCCTGTCCTTTTCTTCGGCCACCCTAAATGTAAACAGGAAGGAATAACAGTTTAACAGCTAATAAAGCCAGTGTGTTAATTTGCATGAAAATTTATGGAAGATACTGTACTGCCACTAATTCTGATTCCAATCGAGCTTTTAATATCCTGCCTCTCAGCCACATTTCCACCTGGTTGGTTGGATTCAGATAAGCCATTTTAAGCCATTCTGCCTCCATGAGGGAACAGTGGATCTCTTTCTTCCTTCCTTGATTTTACTCTCTGCCCAGTGAAGTGGAAAGACTCTTATTAGAGCTTTTATCAATATTTTAATAGTATTTCATATCCTAAGCCGCCTTTCCAAGACATGGCCTTTGAATTAACTCCCGCGAGGGAGCCAGAGAGGTAAGAGTAGTTATCTTCATGAAAAAGGCCAGTGTTCCATATAAGGTTGCCTAGCAACTCACCACCTTCTCTGTTTTTGGAGTAGGGAGTGGAGTCAGTTTTCCATTTCCTATTGCTTCACTCAGTTTTCATAGAATAAGTTCTTCATACCTCTAGTAGAATAAAACAAGGGATACCCCTTTCCATTTTTAATACTTTGGATACTGGCAATGTTTTTTTGGAAAGCTTTGGTGCTCTCACTGCTTTGTATTTCCAAGGAAAAAAAACCCTTAAAGTGTTCCATTTCATCTTCAAAAAAGAAAAACTAATCAGATTGTTAGCAGCTAATCAAGCGCCACAATATGGATGCCTACTGAATATTACTTTATTCTAATTAGAAACTGGATTTCAAAACATTTCACTAATAAGCTGTGATCTGGATGCAAACGAATAGAAATTAAAAGATGGGAGATAACAAAAGGGAAAGGAAACATAAGGAAAATAATTCATATCGATATGGTTCACTTGCCTCCACACTTTTCTCTTCTTGCAAACATTTTAACACATTCATAACTTGCTGTATGGTTGATTATTTTTCTTTAAACTTGTCACTTCCCTCATTTTGAGAATTTCATCTATTCCATCTAAGGAAATTTTCTTGTTCTTTTCCCCTTCACATTTCAACATATTACAGGTAATCCCCAATTTACAATCATTCGTTTAGTGATTGTTCTAAGTTACAATGGCACTAAGAAAAAGGGACTTATGATGATATTTCACACTTACAACCGTTGCCACATCCCCATGGTCACATGATCAAAATTTGGCCAGTGGCTCACATTTATGATAGATGCAATATCTCTGGGTCATGTGATCACCTTTTGCAAGCTTCTGACAGGCGAAGTCAATGGAGAAGCCAGATTCACTTTACAACTGTGTCACTAATTTAACAACTGTGGCAAGAAAGGTTGTAAAAAGTGGCAAACCTCACTTAACTGTCTCACCAACAGAAATTTTGGGATGAATTGTGGTCATAAGTCAAGCAGTAACTGTACCTCTTTACTGATTGCTCATTTTTGTATTCAATAAACATTCAGTTCTCATTTGTTCTCAAATCTATCTCTTGTATTATCACATGCATTTAATTACCCCGTTCCATTGCATTCAACATTCAACATTTCACCTAACATGCTTCCATATAACAAAAATTGGGCAGAAACATGCTCTTATACAGAGCCATTTGGTTTCTTTCAATAGTATTCCTTGCAACAGACTATATAGTGCCTGTTAAAGTTTCTATCAGGATTTTCATATATTAAAATTTCATTTTTCTATTTTGCATTTGTATTTTCTATTTGTAACAAAACTTGCATTAAAGTACACAAGTTCAACTACAGTACATACATAGGTTTTTGTGTAAGTTTTTTCAATGGCATACAAATGTAGTTAATAGTCACTGCAAATCATTTGGTTTTTATTCAGCACAACTTCACTATCTATGTACAGTACAAACATACATACTCACATTCTAAACCAGGGCTGTCAAACTCCCGGCCTACGGGCCAGATGCATCACACACTGGCCACACCCATACCCGGTTTAGCAAAGAGGGAAAAACTCCTGATACATCTCGTGACGACATGAGTTTCATACTCATACTAAACCAATTCACCTCTAATGTCATTACAAACTTTTTTTTACACAAATACATTTCATCCTTATTTTTAATACTCTATTTTCCCCAAAATAAGACATCACCTGATAATAAGCCCAATCAGGCTTTTGAGTGCATGGCAATAAGGCCAAGCTCTTAATTCCGGGTTAAAAAAAATATAAGACAGGGTCTTATTTTCAGGGAAACACGGTAGTACTTACTCTGGTGAAAGGTCCTTATTCAGCCCTCTTTATCTGCTTTCAAAATAGACTTTTATTTTTATCAATATCACTCTACATTTTCCTTGCTGGGTCTAATCTTAAATCCCTTGCTCTCTTTAACATTCTTTGCAATTATCTTTTTCTCTATATCCCTATAACAAAACAGCTTTCTCATTGTTTGCAGCAATCATTCTCTACATAACTTTTGTACTTCTGAGTCTTTCATTTCATCATTCCAAGGACTTTTTTCATAATTAGTGTGACTCCATCCATGTCTGTCATTGTTCTTTTCATCAAGCAGTTTATATAGCCTCTGAGAAGTTAATCCAAGCAAGCAGAAATTTAAGATCTCTGAATATTACTAATTTAAAAGAAATTTAAGTGTATAAGAATTCCTGCGAGTATTTTACTTTCAAATGATAAAGCAATACATAGGCAATCTGAAGTTGTAACACCTGTACATTTTGGTACACTTGAGCATACTGGCTTGTGGGCTTTTATTTTGGTGAAAGCTGGATGTCATTGTTCTAATAACAGTATTACTTTTATCAGTATGAGAAATAATGCTCACATTTACAACTAATGTCACCCCAATTAAACTGTTCAATTTAATTACTGTATGGAATTCAAGTGAATGGATTTCAGAGTTCTTAAGAAACATAAAGATATTTTAGAATGACAAATCTGTATACAGATATTGTACACTAAGGAAAGATATCCAGTGCCTTGTAAGGCAAGGGACTGATGCACTAAGGAAAGATATCCAGTGCCTTATAAGGCAAGGGACTGACTGTGCAATAAAATAATTTATTCGAGAAACCGGGAAATATGAGATTAGCACCATGGAAATTTATACTGATAAAGGAGAATATTTATAGCTCAGGGTTGAAATGAGGATCCTTGGTGCTCTCTGAGTTTGGTAGTCTGGCACTGATGATGTTACCTAGTTTGGGTAATGAAATGTCTGCAAGAAAATCACCAAGCTTAGAGAGCACCATGGACCCCTCAAATTTATACTGATATTATTTTTAGTGTTCTTGATTTTCAGTATTCATAATACAGTAAGGAAATCACAGACACTATAGTATACAGTCCAGCTAGTAATGGCTAAGGTTTCAAACCTGTTCACATCATTAAGAGTACGTACTGTACTCTTACCACAAGCTAAAAAAATTTGATCAAAAATTAAATAGTGGTTGGAGGAAATCCTGACAATCAAGGTGGAAGCCAGGCTGGAATTCTTTTTATTAGGTATAACGAATGAGAAATTGAAAAAAAAACACTTTATACTTAGTATTGCATATTTTAACAGCGGCGAGATTGGCCTATGTGCAAAAATGGAGAAATAAAGAAACACCGGCAGAGGAAGACATATTAGGCAAGGTCTATAACTGTGTGGAGATGGACAAATTAACCCATGAAATTAAAAACAAGACTGACTCAGCGTATTATGAGATTTGGGAAAAAAATTACCTGTGGTTGAATAAAAGGATTGTGGAGAAGACGAGAGAATAGTCGTCGAAAGATGAACTTATGAACAATCTTGTAAATACACATAATTAAGACAACTTTTTTCAGGATATTGGATATTACAATAACTTATATTTGTTATATTTAGGAAGGATTAATTGTGTATACAGAATAAGCTATGGAAGAGATAAGATGGTTAGAAGAGAAAGTATATTTCTGTTATGAGTAGTTGTTTAGCAAGTGAAAGAAGACAAAAGTATGTCTGGGGAATTTAATCAGTCCCAATGTTTTTTATGTTTGTATGTCATTTTTTCTTTTCTTATGTTTTGTTCATAAGTTTAATAAAAAAAATAATAAAAAATAAAAATAAAACTTTCTTTATAATTTCTTCTTCCCACGGGATTTTATCTGCTTTCCAATTCTTGTAGTTACGTATTCCTGTTACTTTCCTGTTACTTGCTAGAAGTCTAGATGTAGTTATTCGTCTAGCGGATGGCTGGGGAAGCAAATTCAGCCTGGAAACCTCCTTCCATCTCATTCCCCACGAAGCAAAACAAAACGATGGGATGGATCACATTTTGTCTTCCGCTGTCCGAGCCCAGGACAAAATGTTCTCTCTGGAAGAGAGAAATGAAGACATGTCACCCTTTCCAACCTCCCCTGTTGAGAATAGCACGGCCAGGTTTAAATTTCACTCAGGGCAGCCTGCCACGACTATTCTGCCGTGATTTTGGCTCCAGGGATAGACTATAAAATGGTCAGATGGAATGGCAATCCGCTATATTTTTTTTTCCCCCGACAGCCAATTGGACTCCGTATGAAGAAACAGGTGTTACGACCACCTGTACCATTGAGTGAAAAAGCAGCTAGGAAAGTGTAATAAATATATATCTCTGGGGCCGTCTGGATAAGCAATATATTTATTACATAAATGAAGGCGAATATAGGATAATATTACAGGATCCAATCTGGGTTGGATGCTGGGTCCAGAGCAGTGGTGGGTTTCGCATTTTATTGCCACTGGTTCGTCTTCCCCCCGCGCACACTCGCTTCGCGTCTATACACCTTCTGCGCATGGGCTTTGGTTGGACGCACGCCTTCCGCGCATGCTCCCGGACTCAAGAATGTGCCTAAAGAGCTGAGGTGGCGCAGTGGTTAGAGTGCAGTACTGCAGGCTACTTCAGGTGACTGCTAGCTGCAGTTCAGCAGATCCATAG
>JANHFK010002310.1:265997-277069 GCA_036250565.1 Sibynophis collaris | reverse complement strand
CCCCCCCCCCCCCCCGGAGCCTCCCACCACATTTACTTCCTGTTCTAAGAACCGGACCGAACCGGTAGGAACCCACTACTGGTATAATCCCCATGGTCATGTGATCAAAATTCAAATGCTTGGCAACTGGCATATATTTATGACAGTTGCAGTTCCTTGGGGTCATGTGATTACGTTTTGCCATCTCCTGAAAAGCAAAGTCAATGGGGAAGCCAGATTCACTGAACAATCGTGTTACTAATTTGACAGCTGCAGTGATTCACTTAAAACGTGGCAAGAAATGTCATAAAAGGAGGCAAAACTCACTTAACTACTGTCTTTCTTAGCAACAGAATTTTTGGACTCTGTTGTCGTAGATTGAGGATTATTTGCCGTAGGTTTTAATGCTGCTTCTCTTTTCTGTTCCCCTCAGCAGATGGCAGCAATGCATTTAGCTGATCTAGAAAGCGAGGCAAGATCAGACCTACTTAGTACTTGGAGAGAGACTACCTTACTTTGGAAGATAAGGCTGAACTGGGAGGCTGAAATTTAAAAGAAAAAGGAATCCCAGAGAAAGGAAATGGCAAACAACATTGGTGTCATCCAAATAAAATTACACGGATGGATCTCCCGGAATCAAGCTTGATGCAAAACAGACTTTGCCCTTATTATATTCAGATTTCCAGAAGAATGGAAGTAAATAGCTTGAGTTTATGGCAGCAAATCTTTCTCTTATAATTATAATATCGAACCAGCTTTGCATCTTCTAAAGCAATACTATATTTTGTAGTAAGAATGGCGGGTATATGTCTTTTTACCATTAACAGGTGCCATATGCTAAATAAATAAACCATTAACAGGAAACCTAAATCAATCCTAGTTTCTTGATGGATATATACCATGTTTCCCCCAAAATTAGACCCTATCTTATATTTTTTGAACCACGAAATAAGCGCTTGGCCTTATTTTCGGCGAGGTCTTATTATTTTGGGGCGCATGGAGCAAGACGGGGCTTCTCTTACCGTCTTACCTGATTTCCAGCTCTGTCTCCCTAACCCTAACCAGAGGAAATGGCGCATGCGGTTAAATATTTTCAGGGAGGGCTTATTGGGGGGGGGGGGTATTTTAGCACATGCGCTCAAAAGGCCAATTGGGCTTATTATCGGGGGATGTCTTATTTTCAGGGAAACAGGGTAATACCTACATAACGTGCATGGAAAATCATGATTGATCTACATCTAGAACCTGGTTATTTAAAGGACTACCTGTCTCCAATAGTTTATGTCTTCCCAGTAGGTTTGGGCACAGTGAGTGCAAACCAGGTCCATGCAAAGAAAGAGCCTCATCTTCTGAATCTCAGGAAATTTGCTTTCTCTGTTGTGGCTGCTGCCTTCTGAAATGGCAATTCTCGAGCCATCTGTTGTGGGTCCCACCTTGATAATATTCTGAACGGCTTTGAAAACCTGGCTGTTCTCCCAGGCCTGGCAGTAGGATGCTTTTTTCTTCTTCTTTTTTTGTCCCTGTGGGTTTTCTCTGGCGTGTTGTGTTTGTTTCTTCCAGACGTGATCTTTTATTTTTATCTTATTATTTATTCTTGACTCCTTTAAAGTGTAAGCTGCCTGGAGTAATTTCGAATCAAGCAGCCTCTCATTTCTTTTTTCATTTATTTAACCTTCTTAACATACACAATTAACAAAACAATATTTAATTTAAAAAAAGATTAAAAAAATAGAAAAGAGACAACTCCAAGCAAATTAAATAAAGCTTTGGTTTCTAGTTCAGCAAGCGGCCTTCAAGTTTAATAAGATAAATAAAGTGGAATGCATTAAACAGATCTTCAGAGTTGATTCCCGGTTGATTTGTTAGTAGATTAAGTCCACAAAGGTTAAATATTATTAAATTCTGTAATTTGAAGTTTTAACGTTGACTGGAAACCGCCCTGAGTCCTGCAAAGGAAAAGGGCGGTTTAAAAAATCCAATAAATTAAATTAAATTAAATATTTCAAGTCTGATGGACTGGTAAAGTTTAAATCCCGAGGGATTATTATAGACTTTTTTTTTAAAAAAAAAATAGGTTTAGCATTTATCCAAAAATAACTACACCTGTGCCTTAGGTGCGTAAAAAATCCAACCAGCAAATCCTCCTTCAGCATAGTTAGTTGCCGGTTCTGAATTTCTTTCTTTCCCTGAAATTGGTGGCAAAATTCCCAGAGACTTCAGCATGTGTAGTGATTGTTCACTTCGTGGAGAAAAAAAAGAAAAATGAAAAAAAAAAGAAGCTGACTCAGAAGAACCAGCATGAAATACAGCACCTTTCCTGACCTCTGCTATTGTTTGGAAGGAATAACCAGGAAGCAGGAAATAAAGAGTTCAGGCTGTGGTTTCAAGCAAAACAAGGCAATGTTTTAAACAAACATCACAACTTACTGAAGAAGGAGGCAGAAATTCCCCAACTGGTGCCAAGCTGGGTAGTTTAAAATCATCCAGTCGGTCCAGAGACTTAACAAACGAGAATTAGTGGAGAAAACCCATTCCTAGCCCCATCTAATTGCATGATTACGTGGTTACTGGGTTTTCTCCTTTTGTTTATTTGTTTTTCTCAAGCTTATCATTCCTGCTGACTTGCCTTCAGACGCTATAGTGCGGTCCAGATTCTGCCCTTTCCAGTGGTGGGATTCAAAAACTTTTACTACCGGTTCTGTGGGCATGGCTTGGTGGTCATGTGACCGGGGGCATGGCCAGGGGTGTGACAGGCAGCATTTGTACTCCTCCACCCCCCTGGGAGCAAAAACAGGCTGCCTGGGGGGGGGGAAACGCACTGCACCCCCCCGTACCCTGTTTTGGGCCTAAGAGGCCTCCCTAAAGCCTTCTGGGAGTAAAAACGGGCCGTGGGGAGGGCACTGACACCCCTCCCCTCTGCGTCCTCCTCCTGCATCCCCTTTTGGGTCTAGGAGGCCTCCCTGCACTTACCTGGGAGCCAAAATGGAGCGCATGGGGACTCCTGGAAGGAGTGGGACGAAGGGGTGGGGCTAGCCAGTAATTTAACTATCGGTTCACCTGAACCGACCTGAACTAGTTGAATCCCTGGGCCTTTCCTAATTTCTCCTAAGCATCAATGCATGTAACAAAAACTAAGGTTTTAAACTTAAGCAAGACAAACCAAATATACAGATATAGAATAGGTGGAACGTCGCACAATAGCAGTAAAACCATGAAAGGGATCCTAGAATCCAAGTGGCCGATTGCTTAAATATGAGCCAGCAGTGTGTGGCAGCAGCCAAAAAAGCCAATGCAGTCCTAGGCTGAAACAACAGAGGGATAGAATCAAGATCTCATTAAGTTTTAGTACCATTTTGTAAAGCCTTGGTGAGACCGCACTTGGAATACGCAATCCAGTTTTGATTGCCACAATGTCAAACAGCTGTTAAGTGTGAAAACAGTGCAGAGAAGATCCACATAGATGATACGGGGACTGGAGGCTAAAATATAGAAAGAACAGCTGCAGGAATAGTCTAATGAAAAGAAGGACTAGAGGAGACACGATAGCAGTGTTCCAATATTTGAGGGGCTGTCACAAAGAAGAGGGAGTCAATTTATTCTCCAAGGCACCTGAGGGCAGGACAAGAAGCAACGGATGGAAACTAATCAAGGAGAGAAGCAACCTAGAACTAAGGAGAAATTTCCTAACAGTGAGAAAATTCATCAGTGGAACAAGTTGCCTCCAGAAGTCGTGAATGTTCCAACACTGGAGGTTTTTAAGACAAGATTGGACAACCATTTGTCTGAAATGGTATAGGGCTTCCTGTCTAAGCAGGGGGTTGGACTAGAAGACCTCCAAGGTTCTTTCCAACCCTGTTATTTTGTGAAAGAATAAAGAATGCAAATCATTTTTCTGTGTTATCCCTACAATTTACCCCAATGAAACCCAACACATGCAGATCTCAATGGAACTGTTTCATTAAAATGAAGGGCTGTGTTATATATGCAATGTGTGAATTCTGACACCCCATGAAATATATTGTTTTAATATGAGGATCCCAATAGGTTGTTTATCTAATGGGCAATCCAAGATACGGTTCTCTCTCTTTCTTATATAAACTGACATTCAAATAATATATGTCTTATGTCCTCTATCTCTGGAGCTCTGCAAATGCAGGTATATTTGTTATAAGGGACTTGGTTTAATCTTCGATATTTAATCATTGTGTCCAGTGGTTTGAATCTTGTAATGGAATGGAAGCATTCATCAGGCCAATTTTATATCGGCTGCGAGGTGTACTATTGACCCACAGAACAGGCTTGCTAATTTTTCATTTTATTTATATATAAAAAATTATTTTTATTTAGAAAAACAAAAACAAAACCAGGATACAAACACAGAGTGCATATCCATAGCCCTCCACCTTGCACCTGCAAGTATGAACGTTGCTTATGAACTGGGGATGTGAAGCCAGCTTCTTAATGGCCACGTGGATCTGAGGCATCTCCATCAAAGGCACACAGGTGAGTTCTCTACATCCAACAATCTCCTTTTCACAGCTTAGTTATCAGAAACAGTTCAATAGAGAGGGGGGGAAAATGGTCCTTGCCCCCCTATCTCTTCCTATCCCAGTTTGCTCTTGAATCTTGATTGAAGATGGAGAGCGATCCTATTTTTATAACCATCACAAGTTTTTCACCTACAGCAACCAAAGCCAGTTTCCAGAGCATACATTTTTGGGGTTCCAAACACAAAAAAACCCCCAAACTACCCCACTCCTTTGATTTAATCCAGAGAGAGGCGGGAACATTTTTCCCCAAAAGGTTGACACATGAGCATTAAAAAAAAAAATTCACATTACTTTCCCATTGCAGGAGAGATTGTGGTTTTAACACTGAGGGATCCAGCTTCATATGATGTGAAAGAATTAGAACACATAATAATTAAAAAAGGAAGATACAAATAGGAAGCCAGGAGAGAGATTGACCACTGCAACGACTCATAAGGATACACAATATATAACACAATATTGACCTCAAACATCCAGAAGTAATCTCTGTTTGGCAGAGGCCTGCACAAATAATGATTGCAATGAGAAGGATGGGTGAGCAGCTACGCCGGACAAGGCCAGATAGCTTTCAATATTTCGAGAGTATCATCAATGGACAATTTATACTGAGTAAAGTTCAGATAACACAATAGGCTTTTGTCTACGAAGGAATGTGGCTTCACAGAACCTTCAGAATGAAGTTCTGATGAGGTTCTGATCCACTTGAAACCAAGAGAAATGTGTGCCTGCTGCAACTTTTCATAATTTGGTATCTTCTTCCAGATGTGCTGGGATCCCAGTGCCCAGCATTCCAAACCAGTATGGCTGGAAACTTGGGGCCCTGTAGCCCCAACAAGGTTGAAGGGCATTTAGCTTGTGGAAGGCCAATCTCCCAAAAAGTGACCTGATGCAATGAGAGATGGAATTACATAACCAAGGAGACTGAGAAAGGGGAGTTAATTTACACAGTGAATAGTTTTGATTCAAATTCTCCAAGTTACCAGTTGAAGGTGGGTGGGTGGGTGGAAAATGTAGAGAACGCCCTTTGAAGACCAAAGGTTCACCCAGTATCAGTGGAAGACAGAAAGTGGAGTTTCAAATATGGTGAGATTGAAAACTGTGCTTTTCTACTCTGTTCGATGGAAGACATTTCTAAAGCAACCCAGAGGACCCAAGTCTTATCAGCTCTATACTTAAAACAGGAGTCATATTTAATTAGATAGCATCAGCAACAGCAATTATTCTCCCTAATGCCTACTTGGAACAATAGGCGAACGGTAGATGAGCGGCAGTATTTAATAAGTAAGCTGCTTAGAAGTTTGACAACCGCAACATGAAAACAAATCTGCTTGACAAATGACTTGCCTCAACCTGTTCACACGTCCATTCCTAAAAAGGTGACATACCAGAAGTTCCTGCTCGAGTTTCTTCTGCCCTCTCCTTTTCAGCTTGCATTTGCTTCCAGAATTTGAAACCCAGTTTGTCCAAGCTGGTTTCTCTTCTACCTACCCTCCTCTCTTTGTGGTCCGGTGGCCGTTTTCTGATCTGCAAGTCACAAGACACCTCAAAGTACAGACCCAACTTGCTATGTTTCCCCCCAGGAATCAACATTTAGCACTCCATCTTAAAATGCCCATTAACCAGCCACTTCAATGGCTTCTGTGAGATTGTTCTATGTGTCTTTTCTTTTCTTTTTTTTACATCTTTGGTGGATCCCCAAGTTCAGTCTGCGTCCATTGCCAAGTCCTGGTTTTCACCTGGGCAGTAGACTACTGTGGCAAAAACTTGGGAAGCACCTGGAAAGATTCCTGAGGCCCAGCCTCTTTCTTCCATGGTTAAGGAATCATATTGGAGCCTTCCACGTGAAGAGACCCTCGAGAGAAATCTGGCTGCTCTTCAGGAAGCCCCCGTGGAACTTAACACTTCAAATGTCTGCTTGCTAGACGTACTGTTTTTTAGAAGCACTGCTACTTGGGCGGCTGGACTGCCTTTCCGGGGAGAGATGGATTTCAGGCGCTCCCGTTGCAAAGAGGTCAGGAGGACTAATCTGGTTTTGCAAGGCCAAGCTTTCTTCTGTGTTGTAGTTGGCCCAGTTCTGCTCACTGGAGAGCTTGTTGTATCCCTGGTAGGGTGGAGCATGCCTGTCTGACATGGGGAGGTAGAAATAGGGTTTATCTGGTGGGTAAGGCCCCGTTGGCATCTTACCAATGCTGTTGGCATCAAAGGGTAGAGGGGGAGCAGAAGATGGAGAGCAACAGTCACCTTCCTTAACCCTTTTGACCAGGTGCTTGCAAAAGAGATGGAGAAGCTCCAGGATGTTGAGGACAAGGGAGATCAAGCCCATTACCAGCATGAAAAGGATGAAGATGGTTTTTTCAGTGGGACGGGACATAAAGCAGTCCACAAGGTGCGGGCATGGAGAACCTTGGCACACATAGTTAGCATGCATGACAAAGCCATATAGATACCACTGGCCAAGAAGAAAGCCTGCCTCAAAGATGGTCTTGAAGATCACGCTGATGACATAGGTCCACATCAGAGGCCCGCGGATTTTAATCCGGCCATCTTCAGCCACACAGATTTTGGCCATCTTCTTCTCCACTGCCATCAACATAGCTGTCGCCTTGTAATCTTTGGTTTGCAATGCCCGGAGTTCACTCTCCCGTTCCTTTAGCTTCTCCTCTTGTCGGGAGAGATAGATGATATGCCCCAGATAGACCAAAGTTGGGGTGCTGACAAAGAGGAACTGCAGCACCCAGTAACGAATATGGGAAATAGGGAAGGCATTGTCATAGCAGACGTTGGTACAGCCAGGTTGCTTGGTATTGCACACAAAATCGGACTGCTCATCCCCCCAGACGGACTCCCCAGCTAGACCCAGGATCAAGATTCGGAAGATGAACAGGACCGTCAACCAGATCTTGCCGAAGACTGTTGAATGCTCCTGCACCTGGTCCAGTAACTTCTCCAGGAAGCCCCAGTCACCCATCCTGTGCTAAGGACAGTAGAGAAGTAGAGAAGGAATTAACAAGGGATCCATAATAGCAATAGTAATAGCACTTAGACTTATATATCACTTCATAGTGCTGTTACAGCCCTCTCTAAGCAGTTTACAGAGTTAGCATCTTGCCCCCAACAATCTGGTTCCTCATTTTACCCACCTTGGAAAGATGGAAGACTGATTCAACCTTGAGCCTGGTGAGATTCGATCTGCTGAACTGCAGCTAGCAGTCAGCTGAAGTAGCCTGAACTCTAACCACTGCGCCATCTCAGCTCTTATAATCATTTCATGAGAGTCTGAGGTTCCCACCATCATCTAAGTTCTAGGTGGGTAAACATCCTGAGGATTACACTGGCCCAGTGGTGAAATCCAAATGTTTTTACTACCGGTTCTGTGGGCGTGGTGTGTGTGGTATGGCTTGGTGGCTTGGTGGGTGTGGCAGGGGAAAGATACTGCAAAATCCTCGTTCCTACCCCACTCCTGGGTGAAGGATATTGCAAAATCTCCATTCCCACCTCATTCTGGGACCAGCCAGAGGTGGTATTTGCTGGTTCTCCAAACTTCTCAAAATTTCCGCTACTGGTTCTCCAGAACCTGTCAGAACCTGCTGGATTTCACCCCTGCACTGGCCCCTAGGAGGCCTTCAAGGGCTCCAAAGGAAGACAAGGCTAATAAATGGGGCCATAATTCAGCCAATTGCTGTGAAAACTCATTCCACAGATGGACTTATGCAATATCCTAAGTCCAACCAAATTGTATGATGCTGGTGTTTACACAATATTCTTAATTTATTTATTGAGGAAACCCTCTTGTCTAAATTACACTGTAAACTGCAAAGCCACAAAAAAATAACCATGGTTAAGACTAGTATTCTATGCAAATACTGTACAGCCGCATACGTTTGCAATTGATCTGATTTAGTATTGTGGGAACACAGAATATAGCTGAGCATGATTTGAGGATGTGGTTAGAGTTTAAAACTATACTAATATTTTACCTAGCAACAGGGAAAGGGATGACACTGAAGAGTGTTTTTGTGCATCTGTGTATAGGACAAAAGTGATTTGAATGACTTCCCTACCATATTTTAATAACACAACACATACATACATGTTATAAGCATAGCTTTTACTCTATTGGACTTAAAAATAATAATAAGAAATGCTTTTCTGAATAGTAGTGCAGGAACCTAAATATGTAGGTGTGGGATAGGAAGGACAAATTTTAAAAAAGAGAGGTACTTGAGTGATTGTCACAAAGAAGGAAGGGAGGCTGACCTATTCTACAAAACATCTGAATGCAGGACAAGAAGAAATGGGTGGAAGACCATTAAAGAGAGGGGCCAACCTGGAACTAAGAAGAAATGTCCCGACAGTGAGAACAATTAATCAGTAGAATGACTTGACTGTAGAAGTTGGGGGTGCCCCATCAATGGAGAGTTTCAAGAAGAGATTGGATAGCCGGTTGTCCGGAATGACATAAGATATCCTGCTTGGGCAGGAAATTGGACTAGAAGAACTTCATGATCCATTCCAACCAGGGGTGAAATCCAGCAGGTCCTGACAGGTTCTGGAGAACCGGTAGCGGAAATTTTGAGCAGTTCAGAGAACCAGCAGATACCACTTCTGGCTGGCCCCAAAATGGGAAGGGAATGGGGGATTTTCCAGTATCCTTCCCCTGAAGTGGGGAAGGAATGGAGATTTTACAGTATTCTTCCCCCAGGAGTGCGGTGGGAATGGGGATTTTGCAGTAACCTTCCCCCAGGAGTGGGGAGGGAATGGGGATTTTGCAGTAATCTTCCCCTGAAGTGGGGAAGGAATGGAGATTTTACAGTATCCTTCCCCTGGAGTGGGGAGGGAATGCAGATTTTGCAGTATCCTTTCCCCTCCTATGCCCACCAAGCCATGCCCACAGAACCGGTAGTAAAAAATTTGAATTTTACCACTGGTTCCAACCCTAATATTCTATGTTCCAGGTCAGGCATAAACATTCAAGAGAAACCCTTTAAGAACATTACAGTAATTGGCCAAGACCTAAGTTCTGAAAAAGAACATCTGCAAACAGCTTCAGACAAACCACTTCCTAGCACTCTGTTAATGGCAAAGTCTCTCCATCTCTCCATCTTTCCCTCTCCTGGTGCTGGATGTGTCAGGCCCAAACCCTTTTATTTTCCAGTGATTTCAGCCAACCAATTCTTGGAGTAATAACCAGATAGGACAGCTGGATCCAGCCTTCCCCGACTTGGTCTCCTCTAAAAGTGATTTTTTTAAAATAGAAAAGACCGGTGAATTAATCATTAATCTCTCCTCAGTTTCCAATTATCAGCTTCATAATTCAGGGCCTATCAGGAAAGGACCTCACTATTACTTATCAACACATCATCCTTTTATATAAAAAAAATCAGCTTCTGCTGAAATTCAGTGCAGGCATCTTTCACAAAAGGGACTATTATTGCAAATGGCCTTATTCTCCCTCTGAAAATAAATTCAGCCACTATTTTTCTTTTTAAAAAGATTTTAAAGAAGCATCAAAAATCCTGCACTGATTTCCATGAAATCTAAAACTTTCTACCTATTTTACTAAATATTTCTCATACTTGACTGTGTGAGAATTAAGCTCTTTCCTTCCAAATGTCAGTTTAGAACAAAACTTTGATTCAAATCAGTTTACTTTTGAAGTGACTTAGATTAGAACAAACCAGTTTTAATCTCCGGATCATAGACTGAAACAGAGTTTGATAAACTTTGTGATATTAATCTTCCATCACCATTCAACCTTATGGAAGGAATATACGTGTTCTAACTTTTACATCACTGTCTGATAATGGCAACATCAATCCTTGATTAATTTTCAAAACAAAGGAAATTCAAAGCCAGATGTTAGTCCCAAGGGATGTATTGCTCTATGAAGAGACTGCCCAAGAATCTCCAAGCAATACTTCATATAGATGACATATTTCTATAAAATCCAAAGTAGACACACATAGTATATTTATTGTTAAGAAAGTTTAAGCCAGATGGAGAAGGAGAATCTCTGTTCCTCTAGTACAGGGGTGTCAAATTCAAGGCCAGGGGGCCTGATCCGGCCTGCAGGGTACTTAGATCTGGCCCGCGGGGCCACCCTGGAAACAGCAAAGGACTGGGATGCAGTGCTTCTGCCAATGAAAACGGAGCTTGGGAGGGAGGCCGTCCCTTTTGTTTGTTTTTCCCTCTCTTTATAAGGCAGAGCTCTAGAATATTGTGATAGCTTAAAATGCTTTAATTACAAATAAAAGTTAAATGACATTTTAAAGCCATCTCTCTCTCTCTCTCTCTCTCTCTCTCTATCTCTCTCTCTCTCTCTCTCTCTCTCTCTCTTTTAACCAATCTGAGTGTTAAACACAATCTGATTCAGATCTTTCTTGGAGTACCATACCACTACCATTATCAGCGTTTGGGATTTCTCTTCCAAGGAATTTACTAGACAACCAGTGACATCATTAGGATTGGATTAATAATAATAATAATAACAGAGTTGGAAGGGACCTTGGAGGTCTTCTAGTCCAACCCCCTGCCTAGACAGGA
>JANHFK010002310.1:246232-257750 GCA_036250565.1 Sibynophis collaris | reverse complement strand
ATTTTCTTGTATTGTGATTTGGAAAAACAATGTATATTGAAAATTGTTATTGTTATTGTTATTATAAAAATAAAAAAAAAATTCAAAAAAAAAACAAAAAACAACCCAGCAATGTTCTGTAAGAAGCCAAAAGATTAAGAAATGTTTTACGTAAGACTTGATTCATGTTGTGATTAAAAACCAGTATGTTTAAGGACCCTGAAAAGCATGGAGATATGCAAAATATTGTATATTAACCTGGAGGGATCTGATTAACCTCTGATTGGGGCTAAAAGCAATCCATGTCAGGGGCTTCTGCTAGCAGCGTGCACAAAAGTCAGACATAGTTGTGTGAGATGACGCTTTATAATGAAAACGAGATTTAATGCATGCAGATGCAGATGTAAGTGGGTAGACAGCTGGTAGATCAAAGCCTGTCTCCTCATTGCAACCTCTTTTTTTTCTGAGGGAGGAAAGCAAGGCAACTCTTTTACATAGGACCAGAAGCCTGATCACGTGGCAGTGGGCATAGCCTACAAGGTTCCCCATCCAACCAGCTTAATCAGGGCTGGGATACAGGCAGACAAGCCAGCTGGCACTCAGTGATGTGTAGTTCACTGTGTGGTTCAAGCTTCAATGGGAGCATATGTACAGTCACAAGAAATAAGTAAATGAAATGATGTAAGGTTCTTGAGTTATTGGGTTAGGTCAGTGGTGAAATCCAATTTTTTTTTTACTACCGGTTCTTGAGCATGGCTTGGTATGCATGGTGTGGCTTGGTGGGCGTGGCAGGGGAAGGATACTGCAAAATCTCCATTCCCACCCCACTCCAAGGGAAGGATACTGCAAAATCCCCATTCCCTCCCCACTCCAGGGGAAAGGATATTGCAAAATCTCCATTCCCACCCCACTCTTGGGCCAGCCTGAGGTGGTATTTGCCGGTTCTCCTGAACTGCTCAAAATTTCCGCTACTGGTTCTCCAGAACCTGTCAGAACCTGCTGGATTTCACCCCTGGGGCAGTGATGGCAAACCTTTTAGAGGCTGGGTGCCCAAAACTGAAACCCAAAACCCACTGATTTATCGCAAAGTGCCAACATGGCGATTTAACCTGAATGCTGAGGTTTTAGTTTAGAAAAAAAACAACTCGTACATTAACATCTTTTGCTTTAAAAGAAAAACACAATAACAGAGCTTTCAATGATACAAACAACTTTTTATTGAAAGGTAAAAGTGCTTTTGAACTTGGGAAAGTTAAAAGGGTCAAGGCTTCTGGGTTATAGGTGTGGTGTATGTAAGATAACCAGACACAACCAGACACAAGAACAGTTTTTCCCCAAACGCCATCACTCCGCTAAACAAATAATTCCCTCAACACTGTCAAACTATTTACTAAGGCTGCATTACTATTACTCTTCTCATCGTTTCTATCACCCATCTCCCCCCACTTATAACTTTATGACTGTAACCTTGTTGCTGGTATCCTTATGGTTTATATTGACTGTTCCCTAATATGATTTGATTGTTCATTTGTTCCCTATAACTATCATTAAGTGTTGGACCTTACGATTCTTGACGAATGTATCTTGTCTTTTATTAATACTGAGAACATATGCACCAGGACAAATTCTATTCTATTCTATTCTATTTAAATAAAAATTTTAAAAAAATAAGGGAAGCATTCAAAAAAGAAATCCTTCTGAATCTTGCACCTACGGACCGACTGAGCAATTAATTTTTCTCTCTCTGGATTAATTCCGACACTTGCAAAAGCACTTTCTTTGCAAGACTATTAAACTCTCGGGACCCCTCGTTTTGAATGCCCACCTTTTAAACAATGTGACTGAATTTACACGGCAAATGGCTCTCCACCCTTGGCTAGGGCCAGCACTTAAACCAACAACCACCCCATTTGACAGTTCTCAGTCATTCCTCCTTACCACCGTCCACCCCCTGGTGCTCCCTGTAGCAAGTCAAGTCTGGCAAGGAAGCGTCTCGTTTTTCTCCCCGTGCGAAGTTTATTAAACGTCCTTTCTATGCAGCTGCCCTCTCATCATCAAATTGCACAAGCTTTGGGAGAAACACGTTTTGTGTTTCCTACTCCAGGAACTGCTTTTATTTATATTTTTTTCCTTCTCTCTTTGTCTAGTAGTTGCTACCTTCCTTTACAAGCCAGTGCATTTCAAAAGCAAAGGTATTTACAAGAGTATATACTTTGGCTGCAAAAGGAGAAAAACAATTAACTCCTTCTTCTCCGTGCCTCCCTACCTCCTTTCCATCTTCATCAGATCACACACACAGTATTGCTTCCCTCCCCTCCGTGCCAGTATTAAATTTACTACTGCTACTACAACTAATTTTAAAACGAAGACAATTTGCTGAATGGAAAGCTTGATAATTGCCATTCAGCTCCATGGGATTGATGGAAAGTTACCATTCAGATGAGTGCACAATTAAGGTCGATTTTTCTACATGCTTGCCTGCCTGTTTTTCATTCCTATCAGGTCACACACGTCCTTTTTATTCTGCCTAGCATTACATTTACTGCTACTATTACTGCTTCTAATTTTAAAAGAAAGGCAATTTGTTGTACGGAGAACCTGATAATTGCCACCCAACACCGAAAGACTGACGGCCAAGTCGCCATTCAGACGCCCGATGCACAATTAAGCCTGATTTCTGTACACCGAGACATTTCGTCCTTTCCTTCTGCCTCTTGGTGGAAGAACCAACCTTGTGCTTAGCTTCAGTCCTTTAACTTCAATGGCCTCCTATTCTGTCAAAAGCCAAGAAGATGAAACAACTGAATCGCCTTCATCGCTCCTTAAACCCCAGCCTCCAAGCCCCTGTTCAGCTCAGCTTTTTTGAGGTTCACAAGGCACTAGAGCACCGAGGAGGCTTAAGGAGATCAGCAGGACGAGTCGAGAGACACTTCCTGGTTACAGACATTAAAGCACCTTGCTTTTTCGTGATGTTTCTAAGCGAAATAAACTCTGCGAAGCAAGTTGTTTTAACTTGCTGTTCAGCAGCTGAACCCATCAAACTATTTCTTCTTGGGGTCCTAGGTAGTATTAAGAATCTGTTATGGGTAGTCTTCACCTACTCCGGGGTGCTGAGAATGCCTACTCAGACTGCTAGTTGCTTGAACAAGCAATATGATCTTATTATCCACTGTAGTTATACCTACGCGTCATGTTTAATTCATTTTGTACTATGAAAATATTCCCAGTGATCTCTGATCAGGGTTAAAGACTTGGCACCTTGGTCGGTCTCTCCTGGTTACAAACAATGAATACTTCCAAATAAATAGAGAGAGAAACTCTATGAGAAAGCCTCTCTCTCCATCTTCCGAAACTCCCGTCCGTCCACCAGTAAGAAGGGAAATTCTACTCACCAACTTCTTCAAATCTTCTTGGGCCTTCCTTCAGATTGGCCGGCCTTCCTCCCACCACCAAAGAAAAGCAGAGATTTCTTCTTTGTGGCAGCTCCCCCCCAAATCTTAAAGAGTTTAAGCCATGAAACTTTCTCCTTGTCCTGCATGAAAAAAAGCACCGAAGGAATCCAGCTTATGGCACTGTAATGAGATGCCTTATTTTGTGTGAGCAATAGGGTGTGGTCTCAATTTTCTTGAGTTGTGCAAGGAGAAAGGAATTCTCTCTGTGTGGCGAAGGAAGGGAGGGGTGGGGGCTAAGTCAGATTTTTATTTGGCTGGTTTTACAACCAATCTGATTGTATCTGTCGTAGATCTTGGGCAGAGGTTGATTTCCATGAGGGAACCCAGCGAGAAGTCCTTCTCGTTCCCCCAAATCAAGGCTCCCTCGATCCATTTGGTCTTCCTGTTCAGATTTGGGATACACCGAGCAAACCACTCAGTTGGTGACACAAACTGGGAGCAAAAACAACGGGTCTTGGCCAGTTGCAGTGCCATGTGAAAAGAACCAATTACAGGTAGTGCTTGACTTACAACCATTCATTCGTTTCGAGCAGGAGTGGGTTCCACTTACCTTTGCTACCGGTTTGCAATGGGAGCGCGCATTTGCTTCGCTCGTGTGCGGTGCTTCTGCGTATGCACAGAGCGTCCCTGAGGATGTCCGGGCAGGTGGCCGGAGCTTCCCACCACTGTTACTACCGGTTCTAAGAACCGGACTGAACCGGTTGGAATCCACTACTGGTTCCAAGTTAATAAGGCACTGAAAAAAGTGACTTGTGACCCCTTTTCACACTTATGACCATTGCATCCTCCTCCTGGTGACATGGTCAAAACTTGGACACTCGACAACCGACATGCATTTATGACGGTTGCAGTGTTTCCCGGGATCATTGGATCCCCTTTTGCAACCTTCTGACAAGGAAAGTCAATGGGGAAGACAGATTCACTTAACAACCATGTAATTTAACAACTGCAGTCATTCACTGAACAACTATGGGAAGAACTGTGGCAAAATTCACTTAACAACTGTCTCAGCAACAAAAACTTTGCACTCAATTGTGGCCGTAAGTCAAACACTACCTGGAGTGTAGGGCAGTGGTAAAATCCAATTTTGTTGACTACTGTTTCTGTGTGCGTGGCTTGGTGGGCATGGCAGGGGAAGGATACTGCAAAATCTCCATTCCCACCCCACTCCAGGGGGAAGGATATTGTAAAATCCCCATTCCCTCTCCACTCCTGGGGGAAGAATATTACAAAATCTCCATTCCCACTCCACTCCAGGGGGAAGGATATTGTGAAATCCCCATTCCCTCTCCACTCCTGGGGGAAGGATATTGCAAAATCTCTATTCCCACCCCACTCCAGGGGGAAGGATATTGTGAAATCCCCATTCTCACCCTACTCTGGGGCCAGCCAGAGGTGGCATTTGCTGGTTCTCCAAATTACTCAAAATCTCCACTACCGGTTCTCCAGAACCTGTTAGAACCTGCTGGATTTCACCCCTGGTGTAGGGGTGTCCCTAGAGAAACCGGCTATCAATCTGGTGCAGTAGTAAAGGAGTTGGAGTAGAAGTGAGGAGACCCAGTTTCTAGCTCACCTTAGCCATAGATCAGTGTTTCTCAACCTTGGCAACTTTCAGATGTGTGGCCTTCAACTCCCAGAATTCCCTGGGCAGCAGGACTGGCTGGGGAATTCTAGGAATTGAAGTCCACACATCTTAAAGTTGCCAAGGTTGAGACACACTGCCATAGATGATCTTGGGGGGTGACTCTAGACCAGTCCTTCTTTCTCAGTCCAACAGGCAAAGAGCTGGAACAGCAATATATAAACCAGGGTCTAGTTTTCCTTCAAACTTTGAAAGTTCCTACAGGATTTTGAGCCCGTCTCTTTACCTCAGCCCAACCTACTTCCACGGATTGCTGTTGTGAAAGAATGGGAAGAGAAGGTACAGTACTTGCCATCTTGAACTCTTCAAGTTGGTCAAGGACAGAAGGAGGCTCTATAACTTGCAAGGGAGCATAAATCAGTGAATGAAAAGTTGCATTCTAATACGACCAGAGATGGAGAATGTAAAAGTCAAGGGAGGTGAATAAAGGAGTCAGTTTAACGAAGGGATTAAAAAGAGCAAATATTTGATAATATTGAAACGATCTTATTGGCCAACCAAATTGGCCACCCTCTGTCGGGCATGTCTGGGCTCACACAGCACATCTAAACAAATCAAAGGCACAGAAGTAGTAACTTGATTTGTCCAACATGAGAAGCTTCAACAGTTTTTTTCCTTCGTTGTTGTTGTTGTTGGGTTGGGTAGCTTAGCACTTTTGGCTACGTTATGTTTCCTCCCCCCCTTTTTTTTACAATCCCAGAAAATGTGTTACTCACTAGTGAGGTGAAATCTTGCGTGTGAATGCAGCTAAAGTTGGTTTTAATTCAGACCCAACATTCCACTTTTGGTCATTGCATTACTCTTTGATGAGAAAACAAGTCAGCAATATTTAAAATTCTTTATCGGGGTTGGGATCAGGGGGTGGGTTCTACTTACCTTCGCTACCGGTTTGCAACGGGAGCTCGTGTGTGTGTGGCATTTCTGCGCATGCGCAAAAGCTTCTGCCCATGTGCAGAGTACCCGTGATGATGTCCGGTGGGTGGGCGGAGCCTCCCACCACCGTTACTATCGGTTCTAAGAACCGGATAGAACTGGTGGGAACCCATTACTGGTTGGGATGGATAGCAAACAGTCAACAATTATCTTGTACAGGTAGTCCTCGATTTAAGACCACAATTGAGCTCAAACTTTTTGTTGCTTAAGTTGTTAAGTGAGCTTTGCCCCATTTTGCAACCGTTCTTGCCACAGTTGTTAAATGAGTAACATGGCTGTTAAGTGATTCTGACTTCCCCATTGACTTTACTTATCAGAAGGTCGCAACATAACCAGAGGTGGTATTCAGCAGGTTCTGACCAGTTCTGGTGAATCGATAGCAGAAATTTTGAGTAGTTCGGAGAACTGGTAAATACCACCTCTCAATGGCCCGCCCCCCCATCCATTCTCTGCCTCCCGAGTTCCAGCTGATCGGGAGGGAATGGGGATTTTACAGTATCCTTCACCTGTCACCCCCACCAAGCCACCCCCACCAAGCCATGCCACATCCACTAAGCCATGCCCACCAAACTGGTAGTAAAAATGCTTGAATCCCACCACTGAACATAACTCTAAGACACCACAACTGTCATAAATATGAATCAGTTGCCAAGCATCTGAATTTTGATCATGTGGCCATGGGGATACTGCAATGGTTGTAAGTGTGAAACACAGTCATAAGTTACTTTTTTCAATGCCGCTGTAACCTTGAACAGTCACTAAATGAATTCTTGTAAATTGAGGTGTACCTGTATTTATTTACATAGAAAGTTGTATGCCTATCCTTCTAACATAGAGGTGATCCAATACCAAAGACAACTAATGAACTATAACACAAATTCGCACACATCTGTGTTGGTGCTCCCAGAACATCCCAACCCCAATGCCTGACGATAATACAGTAACAGGTCTCAAGGGCTTTCTGGAACATTAACTGGGTTTGCTTATAAACAGACAGGCTGTATAGAAGTCTAAGTCCCTATAACAAGGACACAAATAAGCCAGTCTAAACTCCACCCACATAATGTATTAAGGACCTATCTACTTTGCTTACCATGGTGGTGCTGTGGTTAGAATGCACTATTGCATTCTGCTAATTCTGCCGACTGCCAGCAGTTCGATTTTGACATGGTTCAAGGTTGACTCAGCCTTCCAGCCTTTTCGTGGTTGGTAAAATGAGGACCCAGATTGTTGGGGGCAATATGCTGACTCTGTAAACCGTTTAGAGAGGGTTGTAAAGCACTGTGAAGTGGTATATAGGCCTAAGTGCTACTGATATTGCCATTTATCCTTTTGTGTGAATTCTACAGCATTTAATGGCCAATTATATAGAGCCAATTTTGCTATAATTTATGACTGGTGCGGAAAGATTGAGGGCAAAAGAAGAAGGGGACGACAGAGAATGAAGTGGCTGGATGGAGTCCCTGAAACAGTCGGCGTGAGCTTAAATGGACTCCAGAGGATGGTAGAGGACAGGAATGCCTGGAGGAACGTTGTCCATGGGGTCATGATGGGTTGGACATGACTTTGCAACTAAAAAGAATAACAAAATGACTAGCGCATGGTGTGGTCTCTTGGGCTCTTAGGACATAGAATCAAAGAAGGGACTTTGGAATCTTCTAGTTCAACCCCCCTGCTCAAGACAGGAGACCTTTTTACCATACCAGTCAAATGGTTGTCCAGGCTATTTTGAAAACCTCCAGTGATGGAGCACTCACAACTCTGGGAGGCAAGTATTCCACTAATCAGTTGTTCTCACTGTCAGAAAATTTCTCCTTACGTCTAGGTTGGATCTCTGTTTAACAAACTTCCACCCGATACTCTTTCCTTTTCTCTCTCCTCTGTTCTGCTCATTACTCTTCTCTTCTCTGTTAAGGAGTGAGATCTTAAAGGATCTTCCTGCTGGCTTTCTAGATATCTGTGCAAAAACCCAAAGGCCTATAATCTCACCCGGGGTGGGTTCCACTTATTTTCGCTAATGGTTTGCAATGGGAGCACGCATGCACAGAAGCTTTGCTTACGTGCGGTGCTTCTGTGCATGCACAGAGCGTCCGTGATGATGTCGGGAGGGTGGGAGGAGCCTCCTGCCACCGCTACTCCCAGTTCGCAAGATCTGGAGCGAATTGGTAGGAATCCACCACTGAAACTCGCCCTAGGTAGAGACACAACAGCTGTACGTAGGAACCCAGGCAGTTCCAGAAATCTTCAAAAAAACTATGTGGACCTTTGTTTTCCTTGTTCTATCTTCTTCCAGAAGTCTTTCCAAGATTATCAGGAACTGGTGCCCCCCTGAAAACACCTTTCACTTGAGTCATTGTTTTTCTCTGTTCCTTTGATGTTACTGCCTCTACTTGTAAGTCCATGTTGAATTATTACAAAGCAGACGTAAGAACAGATAAAGGATTATTGTACGATGATGACCTGAACACCTGGGGCAAACAGAATATATTACAAGTAATGCATTGCCCAAGATGCACTTTGGGGCTATAGAGGTGTGCAAAAATCTACGAAGGCTCCAAATCTTCTAAAAAAGAAAAAGTTACAGTCCAAAGCTACAGCGTGGGCTTTGTACCCCTCCTGTGCAAATCACAAATGATGAGAGAGCCAGCTGAAAAGTGAAGGAGATGGCAAAGACATTCTGAATCATTCAACGGCAAGACCAAAGAGAAATTGGAGAGGACTTGGAAGCGCTGACATTTACTCCCTAACACAAAACAAAGAAAACAAAGATTTACTTTGCAAAACAAAACCTGATAGTACAATTTTTTTTTAAAAAGTCAAATCCTCTCATCTTGGCAGACCTATCAAACTGTTTCAAAAATGTTGTGAAGTAGAAAACAATACTCTCAAACAACATGCTGCACTCTAGTTTCATAACATTACTTGTTATGTGAGTTCTTTACTGCTCCTGGGTAGTATTTACCTGCTATTTTTCTTGGATGTCGCCCAGATGTCTTGGTTGAGAACATTTATTTAGGTTTGCAAAAGATTAAAAAAAAAAATACAAGGAAGGATTAAAAAAAAAAAAGCAGGTGAGCTAGAAGTCTTGGAGAGCCTTTGGGAATGATGATGGCATTGTTGTTGACTCTATTAATGATATTAAAATGGAATTTCTTAGAAACGTGCCAGTTTCTGATGATGCCTATCTGGATTGCAAGCTTCTGCCCTGTTTGCAAACACACAAGAGAAAGTCTTTAAAAAGTTAGAAAAAGGATCTTGATGGCCTAGTGCCAGGATGGCAAACCTATGGCATGCGTGCCGGAAGTGGCATGCAGAGCCCTCTCTGTGGTCACGTGCGCTGTCGCCAGTTGCTCTTCCAGGTTCCATTGGGTCCATGCGAGTCTTCGCGCAAAGACTAGCTGGCTGGCGCACATGCGCGCGACGGAACCCGGAAGATCAGCTGGCTACCACGCGCATGCACGCTGGCCAGCTACTCTCTCTGGGGTTCCGGCGCACACATGTGCATGCATGGGCTCCAGTTTTGGCACTCAGTGCTGCAAAGGGTAACCATCACTGGCCTAGGGATACTATTTATTTAATTGATTAAATTGAACCAGAGAGTAGCTTAACTTTAGTATGAATTTTGCTGCCCGTCATTTCTTAATAAACAGATCTAAATGTAGTTGAGTAGCCTGAAGTTTCTTTGAAAGTTCTTTGCATTTCCATCTTTTGTTTTTCCATCCTGTGCTGAACCCTGAACGCCTGTATCCTCTGAACAATTTGTCAAAACTTTATACATGTTGCCTAATAACTATTTGCATTTAGAAAGGTCACGGAATGAGGGTTTTACAGCTTGTAAAGCACCTCCTGGCAATCATAAATGGTTGCATACCCCCTTCCCATGGTTACAAGATTACATGTTGGGTGCTTGGCAACCATCACTTTTACAACCTGTTGCAGCATTCTGTAGTCATGTGGTCACAACTTGCAATATATTTTTTTTTACTGGTTTCTGGGGGAAAAAAAAGCCCAGATTTGCAATAATGACCCCCACAGTTACTTAATGACCTCTGCCAAAAAATAATAATCGCAAAATCTCTTCTGGTCACATGGGCACCTTGACTTCTGACCTAAGATTTTATAATTGGATTTATAAATGGTAAGTTATAAGTTGAGTAAGTTGTGGTAAGTTGAGAAGTACCCAGAGGTGATATTCAGCAGGTTCTGACCAGTTCTGGAGAACCGGTAGCAGAACTTTTGAGTAGTTTGAAAAACCTGTAAATACTACCTCTGACTGGCCCCGCCCCTGTCTATTCTCTGCCTCTCGAGTCCCAGCTGATTGGGAGAAAATGTGGATTTTGCAGTAACCTTCCCCCGGAGTGGGAAGGGAATGGAGATTTTACAATATCCTTCCCCTGCTACACCCACCAAGCCACGCCCACCAAGCCAAGCCAAGCCACGCCCACCCAGCCATGCCCACAGAGCTGGTAGTAAAAAAAAATGAATCCCACCACTGGAAATGCCTGCAAGTGTCCTGCAAGTGGACAAGTTGGTAAGTTGAGAAGTACCTGCAATTGTCCTAGAATCCAGATTGTCTTCCTTGTCCTGCCTTTTCTGCATTGTACCTAGACCTTGGATTTAGCATAAGATCAACCTGAGATTTCCTTGGAATGATGAGAAATTATCCAAGGCTATATGTCTATGGCAGTTTTTCTCAACAGTGGCAGCTTGAAGATGGATGGACTTCAGTGGTGGGTTCCTACCGGTTCGCTCCAGATCTTTCGAACTGGTAGTAGCAGTGGTGGGAGACTCCGCCTACCTGCCCGGATGTCATCACGGACTCTCTTGCGTATGCACGCATTCCTGTTGCAAACATGTAGCGAAGGTAAGTGGAACCCACCCCTGGTGGACTTCAATTTCCAGAACTCCCAGTATGTTGACTGGGGAATCGTGGAAGTTGATCTGTCTTCAAGCTGCCAAAATTGAGAAACACTGGTCTATGGAGATTCTCAGGAATCCAGGTCATAGTTGTCCCAAATTTTAATTTATGAATTATAACTGATGAAGCTTCTTGGTTAATGTCTTCTTCTTCTTTCTCAAATAAAAAACAGTCCTGTTGCTTTTTTTAAAAAAGCAAAAAGCAAAAGCACTTTGAGGTATTCAAGGCTATTTTTCATTCTTTCTTTTCATTCTTTCCACCTGGCATCAATACTGCTAGGCAGCCTGATGAAAATTAACAAATATTCTCTTCTCTCAGAACAAATATTCCCCCTTTTTCCCTCTTAACCCAGTCAGTTCAAAAGAAATTTTAGCATCTCTCCACAGAATCCAGCAGGTTCTGACAGGTTCTGGCGAACTGGTAGCGGAAATTTTGAGTAGTATGGAGAACCAGCAAATACCATCTCTGGCTGGCCCCAGAGTGGGGTGGAGATTTTGTAATATCCTTCCCCCAGGATTGGGGAGGGAATGGGGATTTTGCAGTATCCTTCCCCTGGAGTGGGGTGGGAATGGGGATTTTGCAGTATCCTTCCCC
>JANHFK010002310.1:123196-141226 GCA_036250565.1 Sibynophis collaris | reverse complement strand
TGCTTAGCGCATTGTAAGCCGCCCTGAGTCTTCGGAGAAGGGCAGCATATAAATCAAATTAATAAATAATAAATAAAAGGACTATCTGTACAAGCAGGGATAGAAACTGGATGTGGGTTATGGTTTGGACTATAACTGTGATGGTGAACCTATGGAACATGTGCCACAGGTATCACGTGGAGTCATATCGGTGGGCGTTGCCCCAGATCAGCTGCGCAGCCAGCTGATTTTTTGGGCCTTCCGGGCCTACCGAAAGTAGGGAAACAGGCTGTTTCCAGCCTCCAGAGGGCATCCAAGGGGTTGGGAAGGTTGTTTTCACCCTCTCCAGACTCCTAAAAAACCTCTTGAGCCTGAGGACGGTGAAAAACGGGCCTACCGGGCCCACCGTGTCATCGGCTGCCAAAAGCGAGGAAAGCGCAGGGGGTCACATGTGCATGCACAGGGGTGGGACATATGGAATTATGAGTGTGGGCATGTACGCACGTGACCCCCATCCCCTGCGCTCCCCCAGCTTTTGGCACATGGCGGCAAAAAGGTTAGCCAGCACTGGACATTTATAATATTTATAATCTTCAGAAGAAAGTAGAACCCAAAATGTCTGTAGAGCACAAAGTTCCCTATCTCTGAGGTAAAATATTTGACAAATGTTTGGGAAAACCTGATTTGAGATTGCCATCCAACCATGAAGCTCCATCATTCATTCTTTTTCAGCTTTGGGTTTTATTGTGAGAAGAACAGGAAGAAGAAAATCACCCCCAGTGTCATTGTTCCAGAAAAAAACCAACTCCAACTAAAAACTCTGAGACAGACATTTTCTCAACGTTCCATTTCTTAGATTAGGTATACTGGCACATCTGGGAAAATCCGAATCTGAGAATTCCAGGTTTTCCTTCAGTCAATCAAAAACCCCAAATCCATCCCCGGCATCCATCAGTCCATCACATCCTCCAATCACCATCCATCCCATCTTGAGACCTCACTCCAGCCACTCCTTCTCCAGATGCAGAATTGTCCTGACCTTGACCGAAAGGAAGAATGCTATTTTGTCTAACTATATTCCCTCTACTAAATCCCCCCCTCCTACTTTCCCACACATGAGAAAGTGGCAGCATGGAAGCTTCCGGGGCTAATATGGCTTCCAAAGCTGACACCCAAGTTCTTGGAAGAAGGATGTTGCTCCCAACGGTTGCCAAATGAAGTCGCCAACATTTCCCAACAAGTCAAAGCAAAGTCCTTTCCCCAAGGAGAACCCCAACATCTGCCATTGGGTAGTGACATAAATTTGCCATAATTTGAACGATCAAGCAAGGAATAGGCCAATCCGTTTGCAAACTGCTTGAAATGAGAAGCGGGCTTTTGGCAGGCGGGTTTGCTTGGAAGCTTTTCAACAAATCATTTGCAACAAAGGTTCTAAAAGACAACATGATCACAAAGCCTGCTCCCGGTTAAAAACAGTTGTCAAACATGATCCCCGCGGAACAGCCAGCCTCCGTGTCATTCGTCTCCCTTCCGATGGATTTCCTTGGAGTTCATTTCGCTGGAGAGCAGGAGGAAGAGACGCTGGCGATAAGCAATTAAGTCCCTAATCAATAATGTTCACAGTGCCAACTCCTCTGGGAGACTTAATTGGCAACACAGAGAAGCGTTTTCAGAAGAGAGGCCCAGATTTGGAAACAGGAAGCCAGAGGAATATATATATATATATTTGCTTCAGTGTGCAACAAGGTAAAAGTCCACATGGGTCAATTCTACCCTGACTGCAGAATTTCTGGCAAAGGGGAACGTTTAACTGAGCATCCTTTAGCTGGGGATTTTTCAATTCCTTTCACCTTGAAGGTGGGTGTATCATAATCTCTTCTAACCATCCAGGTGATTTATATTTTAATGGGTCAGCTGGAATTCATCTAACGTGAAATGAGAAGCGGACATACACAGGGATTCAAAATCCTTTTGCCATTTAAATCGTCCCATTTCTTATTCTAAAATGTGATTATTGGAGGTCAGAAGTCAGGGCACCGAGGAGAATCCCGTTGAGTCTGACTTAAAAATGAACTCACTAAGCAGCAAAGCCTTGGAAAGGTTTCCTTTCTCAGCTCTGAAATGGTGTTAAGCAGTGGTGAAATTCAATTTTTTTTTACTACTGGTTCTGTGGGCGTGGCTTGGTGGGCATGGTGTGGCTTGGTGGGCGTGGCAGGGGGAGGATATTGCAAAATATCCACTCCCACCCCACTCTGGGGCCAGTCAGAGGTGGTATTTGCCGGTTCTCCGAACTACTCAAAATTTCTGCTACCGGTTCGCCAGAACCTGCTGAATTTCATCCCTTGTGTGAAGCCCTCCTTTCCTTCACTTTACCCTCTCCAAGGGGTGCAATGTAGACTGGCTTCCTTGTGATACACCCTAATAGTCTAGTACACATTCTGCCTGCTGGACCTCACAAGCATCAACGATTAATGCTATATTCTAATATATGAAATCAATAAACAACCCTCCCCAAAAGTAAGGAGGTCCTTTCTGAAATCCTTTCCTCCTTTGAACTCAAGTTTTGTTGATCAGATTGTTGTCCAGGTTGCCGCTCTTCCTCCTGCTCCCAAGGGCATTCCCACAAGCCATTACAAATGGAGATGGATACTTTCTCAAAGGTAGAAATCCCTTCTGAGGGGTGTCCACAGACAGCCATAATTCCATCAAAACTACAAAATATGCCTTGGGAGGCCAGAGGGAAAGAGCTGCCTCTTACACTCGTGTGTGTAACGTTGTGAGGGTCAAATAGAAGGTGGGGAACTTGCATTGCTAAGTCTCAGTACAGGTTTCAATATTTGGCCTTCCTCCCAACAGTTGCCCATACTATGTCTTCTCTGTAACATCAGCACTATAAAGTCCCATAGATGTCTTCCCTTGGGATATAATTAAACCATGAGAAGCTGGGGGAATTGCAGATCACTAGGAAGATAAAAGACAAGACTTTCACACATGCACACACAAAGCCCTCGGCCACCTCATGGTTTGGGAAAGGGCAGTAACCTCACCCTCTATCTTTGAGAACTTCTCCTTTGACAGAAATTCTGAAAGTATTTTCTCTTTCATCAACTTGAATCACAAACTGGTTAGGGGGAAAAACACTCAAGATAATGTTTCTGCACTAAATCGGAAGCCAGCAGAAAAGTTGACAACTTGTGAGCGTCTTTCCTGAAAACGGACAATTGCCATCTCCTCTAAAGGAATCCAAGAGCACCTCCTTGGGAGTGGATCAGTGGTGAAATCCCCCTGGTTCTCGCCGAACCGTTAGCGTTGGTGACAGGAGGCTCTGCCCACCTGGTGGGACATCATGACGTCCCATTTTTTAACAATCTGCACATGTGCAGAAGCTCCTGTGCAAGAGCGTGCCCAAACCAGTAGTGAAGGTAAGTAGATTTCATCGCTGGAGTGGATACCCCTTTCAATGGGCACTTTAGATAGAATAAGGAATGGGAGGAATAGTTTCAGACTTACAAGATTCTGTTAATGTAGTCTTACAATAGAGATAGTATTTATTGCCATTTTTCTTGCCTGACTACCTCAAAGTTTGAAGTTTGAAGTTTATTCACATTTGTATACCGCCCTGCTCCCTTGCGGGACTCAGGACGGTTTACAGTCATTTTTAAAAACATGAAATACAAAATATAAAAAGCAATTTAAAAATATTAATATTCAATGACTGTCCCCATTAAAACCCTTATTCTAAAAACATTACCCTTATTAAATTAAAATCCCTAGCGATTACATCGCGATTAGAAAGAGCTTACATCAGGGATAGACAACTATGGCCCCTTTACAACCTGTGGACTTCAAGTTCCTGAGCACAACTGATTCAGGAATTCTGGGAGTTGACGTCCACAGGTCATAAAGGAGCTATAGTTGCCCACTTCTGGCTAATATCAATCTTGCAAGTTCAAAAGTATTTCCCAACTCCCATCCCTTTCTTCTACTCTCCACCAAAACTAGAAAGGATCCATTCTGAGATGGTTTCTCCATCTCCATCCATCCTTCAGACTCAAATTTCATGTACCACACCCATTGCTAGGTTGTGCCTCTCCTATCTCCCCTGGTCATTTCCAGTTACCACTAGAGATTTCTAAACAAGAGAGCTGTTGGAAAAGGCAAACGTGATAACTCAATTGTTATTTGGTTCTTTACAAGGACTCATATTAATCCATCTATGTAATTGCTGGACAGGTAGGTTACAACACCAACGTTACACATGCTCCTGTGGCAAGGAGGACGCTGAAATAATCACTCATATTCTACTTAGCACACTGTCAATTTTATTCAGATTTATGGCACAAGTTAATTTTTTCCTTTTTTTAACAATGACTCCAGACCGGACAGTTTTTTATGTAGCTTTTCTTTCAGGCAGTCAGAATTATTTATATTTCATTTTATGCCTTCGAGTCAGTCATGACTCCTGGTGACAAGATGGATGACTCCCTTCCGTTTCCTAGGCAAGAACTGAGAATTGTTTTGCCATTGCGGCCTTCCTGGGGCTGAGAGAGAAAGACTGGCCCAAAGTCATACAGGTGGTTTCCATGCTGAAGGCAGGAACTCATGGTCTCCTGGTATTTAGCCTGTTCATTCATTTTACTGAAATATAGCACAATCTGTTAATGTCATCCATTTTTCTATTTAGCTTTTAGAATGCAGTCGATGACCTCGTCTCATTTTAATTATCTTTTATCTTAATGTTTAGATATATGAGCATACAGGTGCTCTGATTTTTTTTCTTTTTGTCTGTTTGTTGGTTTTCAGGTTTAGTGGCCTCAGGGCACAACAACCTTTGAGTTGAATTTTAAAATCCCAGGAGCCCTTGGATAGGAAAATATTGACCATTAATTTGGAAAATCCTGAGCAAAATTGATAGTGACAAACGTTTAGATTAATGAGAAAGAAAGCTTGCTATAAGCCTGAAACAAGATCTGAAAATCTGTTTTTTTTTTTTTTAGGTTTCCTCTAGATAGGATGAAAAGAACACAATTGTCAAATCTAGAGGCCACTGTTTCACTTCTCACTTATTATGACTTCTAATCAGTGGTGAAATCCAATTTTTTTTACTACCAGTTCTGTGAGCGTGGCTTGGTGGGTGTGGCTTGGTGGGCATGGCAGGGGAAGGATCCTGCAAAATCTCCATTCCCTCCCCACTCCAGGGGAAGGTTACTGCAAAATCTCCATTCCCACCCCACTCTGGGGCCAGCCAGAGTTGGTATTTGCTGGTTCTCCGAACTACTCAAAATTTCCGCTACCGGTTCTACAGAACCTGTCAGAACCTGCTGGATTTCACCCCTGCTTCTAATCCAAAACTCTTTCCTACATCATTATTATTATGTACACAACAATATGAAATCAGTTGCCAGTTCTTAAGCTGGTGTTGGCCTTCGTACACATTGAGCTCTTCCCAAAACGTTGTAAATTAGCTGTGTAGTATATGTGCACATCCAAGCAATGTAGTCTTTTGTAATTAACAGATGGAAATTTTGTCGATGTACAGATTTTCTAAGTGCCATCCAAGTTATTTTGGACCACCTCAGCCTGTTTATGCCATAATCTTTCAACTTTGATTTTCAGATTTTGATGCTTTGTGATCCTCTCCAATTCTCTGTTTTCTGTTCTACGATTTCCTCGCAATGCCACATCAATTATGCACACTTTAAAAAAACAAACACACACTTAAATCTGCTGTGTTGTGAGCCAAGACTTTATCAGTTTCTATTCAGAAATCCCATCATATTTTAACCTGCTCATTTTCAACTACTTTTTCCTTATTATAGTATTCATTATAACAATTCGTTATATATAAATTCATTATATACTGATAGGCCATCATATGTATTATGGGAATATACAATATGATTCATTATATATTATATTCATCATCACCCTGACTATCATCCCCATTATTATTTTGCTGAACTGTCACTTCCTTTTAATCTTGGTTTTGGAGACGAGGCGGCATTTGTCAGCCCCAAAGTGAATTCCTTCTTAAGTCTATTCAGAAGTACCGCTCCATTGGATCTGTCACTGTGGATTCCACCTGAGAGACGAATCGGTAGAAACCTGAATCAGATTAAGCAGTGAGGGACAGGAGTGAAGAACAATCTCTTAATATATCATGTTGCCACGGAGGAGACAGGCTTATGGGGGTCTATTGAGACAGACTGTCATAAATGTCCCCTGGGTAAATGTGTTCGCATCCACAGCAACGTTTTCTCAGCGTGACACGTTTCTCCAGCACTGAGAAGATGTAGGATATCTTGAACGTCTCTTGATTCCAGCTAGTAAAGGAAATCCAAATAGCTGGACTGCAGAAATCTTGCCTTTGTTCTTCCATTATGAAAGGAATAAAATGGAGGATGGGAACTGGCTGGACAGAGAAAACAAAATCTGCTTGGAAATCAATATATTTGCTACATGGGTTAGTTGCGAAGTCATGTCCGACCTATCGTGACCCCATGGACAACATTCCTGAAGGCCTTCCTGTCCTCTACCATCCTCTGGAGTCCATTTAAGCTCACTCCAACTGCTTCAGTGACTCCATCCATCCACCTCATTCTCTGTCATCCCCTTCTTCTTTTGCCCTCAATCGTTCCCAGTTTTAGGCTCTTCTCCAGTGAGTCCTTCCTTCTCATTAGGTGGCTACACGGGTAGGTAGGCCAAAATAAGGGAAGAGGGATTTTCTGCTGGCAAGGAGGGCAACACTATTTTATGTCCTGCCCTGATTTGGGATGAAATTGGGACTGATGAAGGCATCTCCAAATGAAGATGGTGGGTGTATTGGAGGCGAACCAATGGGAACTAAATTGGTAGGTCTGGATTATTTTTACAAATCACTCTAGAAGAAAGAAAACACTGAACACTAAGTACAAGAAGGTTATACCCAGGAGGAGGGAAAAAATAATCTTCTATTAGAAAGAAATGTTGGAAGAAATACAAAAATGTTTCTCTGGCTTGGTGGTGAAGGCCCCAAGCTAGAAAGGGCAAGGCAGAGTGTGAATTCTAGTTCTGATTTAGTTACAGAAGCCACCTGAGTGAGCTTCAGCCAGCTCCTTTCTTTCAGCCCTAGGAAGGAGGTAATGGCAAACCAATTCTGAAATCAAGAAAATGGCAGGGATTTGACAAGACAATTGCAAAAATAATAATAATCAAAAGCTAATCTGAAGAGGTAAAAAAAATGCTTTCAAGTGTCTTAGAAGCTACTTCCTAGGTACAGGGATGGGCTAAAACAGCGGCCCCCAATCTTTTGGGCACCAGGGATAGGTTATGTGGAGAGGGGCTTTTCTGTGGATCAGAGGGGGTGTGGGTTTTTTTTTTGTGAAAACAAATTATTAAAAAAAACCAAACAAAACAAAACATAAAACTTTCTTTTAAACAAGCATACAGTGTCTCAGTTGGTTACAAGTTTTTGTGCTCCTCTTGTTTCTTCTCCATATCATTATTTATATCATTCTCCCTCATTTGTTTGATTGGGATTATTATTGTTTAAATTTATAGTAGATATTCAAAAATCAAAAATTCATATTCTTATCTTAATACATCTTTATGTTATACTCTCAAGAATTATTATTATCTTTACATCTATAAAATTAAAATATTTCATTTCATTTTATTGTTTAACCATTGATAAAATAAATCCCATATCTTATAGTATTGCTTTTCTTCTTGTTCTCGAACTTCAAATGTCAATTTACTCATTTCAACACAGTCCAAGATTTTTCTAATCACTTCTTCCTACCCAGGTATCTTCTCGTTTTTTCCAGTTTTTTGCAAATACAATTCTAGCTGCTGTCAAAACATTGACAATTAAATATTTCAGATCATTACTGTAAATTCCTGGTATTATACCTAATAAAAATATTTCAGGTTTAAAATCTATATGTCTTTGTGTCATCTTTTCTAACCACATGCGTATTTTAGTCCAATATCTTCTGGCTTCTATACAAGATCACCACATGTGATAATATGATCCTGGAGACTGGTGACATTTCCAACATTTATCCGACTTGTTCTTACACATCTTCACTATTCTTGACGGGGGAAGGTGCCACCTATAAAACATCTTAAATAGATTTTCTTTATAAGCCGTTGACATAGTCATTTTGTAGTTTTGAGTTCATAACCTTTGCCAATTCTTTAGGTCTATCCCATATCTAAAGTTTTTTTTCCCATGCAATCATAGTTTCATTGACTTCTTCCTCTTCTAGCTGATTGCTTGAATTAAGAATTAACTTAAGATCCAAGAATTAAGAATTTTTCAAATTGAGAACAATGTAACTATTTTCTCCCAAAAGAGAATCCCAGAAGTAGCATTGCCTGCATTCCAAATGAATGAAAAACAAGCACTACTGTTTTCCTGCTTCAAACTGGGAAAAATCTCTTAACATCTTTTGTCCTAAGGCGCATCTTTATGCTACCATACTTAAAGGACAATAGTTACTTCCTAGTTCCAAAAGAGGATGTAACTTTATAGTAGTTAGAGCCTTATTTTTTTTCTAACCAGTCAAAACGTGTTCAGTTCTGGTTCCAGACTTCCTAAGTCTGCTCTTGATTCTACAATATTGTTGGAACAGCCAGTGGCTGGTTGAGGGGGCGCTTTCTAAAAGACAAGCAGTTGCTGCAGCATGATGGAAGCCGTGTCCCTTTGTGTACACATTTAACTGATGATAACCCAGATACAGAAGGGGTAGGGCTTGGATTGCATTGTGTTGCTGCCATCACCATCTTCCACTCTTCCCTTGCAGATGTCACTAGGAATTTATAATTACCAGATGTTGAGAGCCACTTTCTACATTTTAATTATCCCTTAGTTGGCTGTCTTTTGTATCTGAACATCTGCAACCTGTTAAAGACTTTTAGCATGCTAGATTTCTTTGCTCCTATGGTTTACAACCATTAATAGGATATTCATAGTTCGTTTACTTTTAAAAATTGATTAGCATCATACTGATCAGCAGATGCTCCAACTTGCTATTCCTACTTGGTTTTTAGATGTTTTCCCTTATTATCCCAGTAAGTTTGCTGAGATTTAATTTTGTCCCTGACTCTAAATTTGCATCAGTAGCTAAGTGCTTCAGTTGTAAGAAAGATCATCTCATTTAATAGTTATCAATTTTATAGTGTTTGACTAAGAATAGTACTTTATTCATTTTCTCCAGATTTGTCTTTTCCTTCCAACAGGGACAGGTTTCAGTGTGCTCCTGTATATAACAGAGAATCTATTTTTACAGGTAGTCTTCGATTTATGACTATAATTGGGACCATAGTTTGGTCGCAACTCATGATAGCCATAAGTCAATGCACCCATATGACTGGTCTCTAGTTTACAACTATTTTAAGATGGTCATTAAGTGAATTATGTTGTAAGAATGAGCCATTCTTCCCTGTGGGCATGTTTTTTGCCAAAAACTGGCAAAAAGCACCAGAAACCAGCAAAAAACCATTGCAAATCATTATCACATGACCACAGAACGCTACAAATAGTTGTAAATGGGAGTGGGTTGCTAAGAGCCTGAAATGTGATCATGACACTAGGTCCAGGGTGCAACATTTTACACGGCCGTAAGCGCTTTATGTGCTGTAAAGTTCCATTTCCAAGGCATTCATAACTACAAATGACCAGTTGTAAGTCACAGACTACCTGTAATAGTATGCATAAGTCTTTGTGATAGATCCAAAGGTGCTTTTCAAAAAGATTTCCTTGTTTTTTTTCTTTGAAAAGATTTCATTTCTCATCCAAGAATCTTCAGTTCTTTCTCTGAATCTGTAGAGGAAGATGGGTCAGAACTGGAGCCGATAGAGATCGAGGGGATGGCTTCGTTGGCTTTGGAGGAAAATGGGGAAGAGCAGACCCTGACCTGACTGGGATTGGGATGGCTTGTAGGCAGGGAGGAAGGTGGGCAGGATAACCAAGAGGATGCGCAAGGACCACCCCTTCCTGATCCTCCAGCACCGAGAGTGGAGATAACGCGCAGACTGAGCTGACTACTCAGGAGAAGAGCGCCCCACCCCTCTTCACAAGGCACACCTGAGGACTGAGACTTAAGAAGATGCTGTGGGGAGGGGCATTTGTCAGGAACAAATGCTGAATTCCTGGAGTGTTGAGTGCCAACATTTGAACTTTCCTGGATTCCTTGCATTCTTGCTGGATTTCTGGATTACTTGCCATGCTCCCTTGCTTCCTGGACTCTTCAACTTGCCCTGCTGGATTTCTTGCTGTGCAGCCAGGGTGTTTACGGTGTTGGGCTGGACTATTTGCAGCCAGAGGCTGCTTGAGGTGTGTGTGTGTCATCACTTTGTTATGGGACTTGCGTTTGGGGAAATTTGGAGCAATAAACGGATGGTTTGAACTGCCAACTGCCTATGTTATCTCTGTGCTGTGCCCTGGGTCATCACAGGAATTCATAGTAACATGACAAACATGGACATATCCCAGATCATCCAGATCTAATTTTGGACATGTGTTCATACATCAGATCTTGTATTTCATTTGGAATAGCGTTAACTAGCAATAGTTAATTCTTCTTTGAGTGAGGAGGTTGCTCCTTTATCTCTTAAGGAGTTTTTAGTTGTCCCTCTCTTCAAGAAGCAATCACTATACCGACTATACAGGATAGTTTTCATTTAGTGGAATGATTACTGTTATAAGATGATGGCAATATTTTTTATTAAGCTTATTATACATAGTTTTTATAGGTTAACTATTGTGTTTTATTGCTTGATTTTTTTTGTTTGTGTCATTTTGAGCCATCTTGAATGTTGAAGGGAGGTGACTTATATATGACATAAATAAATGGGGACATACATTTTAAAATGATCAAAGTAAGCTAAGGTAACATAAGATCCAAGTGAGTAGCTAGTGTATTGAATTACATTTGTGACTATTGGTTTGATCCCATCCAGCGCTCTTGGAAAGAGGAAGCTGAAAAGGGGAAGTTACTTGTAATACAAATATGAGGATGGGAGTTTTTAATGAGATATTTAGCAGGGTAAAAGATGAACAGACTCGCTCCTGTTTACCTAGAGAAAACAGAGAGAGAAAGAGTCAAAAGAGAGAAATGTCATAAAACAAAAGTAGGTTGGTGAATGGGCAGGTAGAATGCAAGTGATTAATCATCTTATATAAATATTATAGGTATCATATGCCATCTAAAAGTTAGTATATTGTGCTGGGGAGAAGTCAATATCTGTGGTTGATGTTTCCAGTGATACTGGAAAACACTATTTTTGCTCAGTCTCTATATGTGAATGAAGCTAATATGCCAGATAGAGGAGTTTACGTTTGTTGGGCAATTGGGAATGTTTTGGGACACGTCCAGCCTACAAGAGAGACACAAACTGCTTTTGAGCTGAAATGGAGCCAGACATGTAGCATATAACATTAAAAAGGTTGAACCTGCAGGAAATAAGACAGACACTAAACATCTGCCAGTTCAGAAGAGCATGGAAGCTCCAAAAAAATAATAAAGTATAGCGGCAATATAGATGTGACAGGCAGGATTATAAACATACACAAACCAACATTTGAAAAGCAAATATGCATAGATGTTTTTGTACCACTCCTGAATATTAGCCACAGTTAAAATACTCATTTGTGAATAAGAACATAGAATTAATGGGTACTCAACAATCTGACCCATTGGGTCATTGTTTTAGAGATGTTTCTTTATAAGATTCCTCAATGTTTTCAACAGTGACACAGCCTCTAATACAGTGCCTTTATTGGAAAAGTTGGGTATTTCAGAAATGTATCTGCCTGGAAAATAGCCCATGTGGATCTGTATAGTACAGTCAAACATCAGCATAGGAAATGTTTTATGACAATGTGTATTCTGTCATAAATTATTTTATCATAATTTTATGTCATAAAACGTTTTATAAAATTTGTCAAATTTCAATTCCACAGGACTTACGAGTCCAAGATTTTGGACTGTGCGAGTTAGCCCGTTTGAGGTACTTTGGTTCAAATATCCATATTGTACTGTTTCACTGAATTACAAGTTATGGGAACATAACTTGAATATGATCATTCCTGAGTACAAACCTCACAGAAAGGACAGAGAAGGGTGTATTGGGGACAGAGTCAATCAATCAGAATAGAGCTGGAAGGGATCTTGGAGGTTTTCTAGTCCAACCCCCTGCTCAAGCAGGAGACCTTATACCATCCCAGACAAGTCACTGTCCAGTCTCTTCTTAAAAACCATCAGTGATGAAGCAACTTCTGAAGACAAGCTGTTCCACTGGTTAATTGTATTCACTGTTAGAAAGTTTCTCCTTAATTCCAGGTGGCTTTTCTGTTTGATTAATTTCCATCCATTGTTACTTGTCTTGCCTTCTGATACTTTGGAAAATAAGTTAACTTCCTCTTCTTTGTGGTAGTCCCTCAAATACTGGAATGCTACTATCATGTCATCACTACTATTTCTTTTCTCTAGACTAGCCATACCCAGTTCCTACAACCATTCTTCATATGTTTTAGTCTCCAGATCTTTAATCATCCTAGCTGCTCTTCTCTGCAATTAATTTTTCTTTTCTTTTTTTGTAATGTGGTGACAAAAACTGGATGCTGTATTCCAGGTGTGCTCTTACTAAGGTTTTATAAAGCAATACTAACACTTCATGTGATTTTGATTGTATGCTTCTGTTTATACAACCAAGGATTGTATTCACTTTTTTGGCTGCTGCCGCACCCTACACGCCAAGTGACTAGCACTCCAAGGTCCCTCTCACAGGTACTGTTTATGAATCATGTTTCATTTAATCTATACTTGTACCTTTGATTTTTCTTGCCTAGGTGTAAAACCTTGCTTTTCTCCACAATAAATTTTATTTTGTTAGATAGGGCCCATTCATTGTTCAAGTCTATCAAGATCTTTTTTGGATCCTGAGCTTGTCTTCTGGGGTATTGGCTATTCCTGATAGCTTAGTGTCATCTGTAAATTTTATGGATCACCCTTCTATTCCCTTATCTAAATAATTTATGAAGATATTGAAGAGTACTGGGTCTAAGATAGAACCTTGTTGTACCACACTGCTTACTTCCCTCCATGTAGACATAGTACCATTAAGAACTACTTGTTGAGTATGGTTTGTCAGCCAGTTACAAATCCATCTGGTAGTAATGCTGTCTATCTCACATTTTACTATCTTATCAAGAAGTAGGTTGTGGTCTACTTTGTTGAATGCCTTACTTGAAATCTAAGTATACTATATCCACAGCATTTTGCTGGTCTACTACAATCTGTTCTCATTTTATGATCACATCAATTAGCAACTGAAATTCCATTCCTAATTGTGATCATAAGTTGAGAACTATATGTATGTATTAGAATTCTAAATATATACATGCTAGATATATACACAGATTCATGAGCAGTAACTGATTTGCATCACTAAAGAGTATAATTATAGTTCCAGTACAGTGTATCCATACTTATTTTCCTAGAATTTCTTAGAATGTTAGCTGGCATATTTACCCAGAACATGACTTTGTGATAAAGTGTTATTTTTCTACTGTGAACTATATCAGCTATCAATTAGTGAAATTTAATGGTGAACTTGTTGATAATTAAGTGAAGGATTGGCAAGCAGGGTTTATTGGTTATCTCTTTGAATCTTTATATACATGCCATAAAATTTTGTGTGAGACATTGGCATACGCAGAGAAATTACTTTGCTTTATTGATTGTCATGAATATTTGAATAAGATTTCCTTGCCTCTCTTTCTCATAAGCTTTGTGTTGCTTTTTTCAGAATTTTCTGCTTAAGCTGTATCATTTTGAGTATTTTTGCATTGGCTGCTGTATAAAAACATTATGCTACAAAAAAACTACATTATATCAGGGTAGAGAAGCTTCTGCTTTAGCACAAGGAAAAACAGTATTTGTCAGGGTTCCAAGTAACACCCCCAGCAAAAGAAGACTTCGAGGCTTAAAGTTCCTCAAAGTTCCATTTTATTAGAGATGTCATATTGGCACATCTGGGAAACCCGAATCTGAAAGCTTGCAGGTTTTCTCCACCCAAAAAAAAGTCCAGACCCCCGCCCAGCATCCACATATCCATCTCATTGTCCAATCAAAGCACCGTCCCATCTGGAGATGCCTCCCAGTCACACCCCTCCAGGTACAGGGCAAGATACCCTTGACTCTCTGAGAAAGGAATGTTATGACTAAATATCTCCCCTGCTCAATAAATCCCCCCTCCCAGTTTCCCACAGTTCTAAATGTGGCAGGCCTGAAGGCCCAAGGCAAAAGATGGTTTCCAGGCCTGACAGTATTAGTCACATTATAGGTAGTGCTGAACTACAAGCGGAGGCTCTTTTATCAATGAATGAACTGAATTTTGGAAATGCTTGGCTAATTTAAGTATTGAATGGTGGGGACTGGGATTATTTCAACAACGTCTCTGAAACGCTTAAATTTTCTCTGCATCAAGAGTACATACCCTTTATTTCATTTTTATTCAATTTAATTAGTGCTTAGTAAGCAATGTTGAGATAAAATATTATATATTTAAATTATTATTGATTTATTATAATATTTTGACCAACTGTTGAATGACATCTAGGTTTTAGTTCAAAATGATGGTATTCTGAAATTGAATATATTGAAAATAAGTCCTTTGGGACAGTAGAACATGAATTAGCACAGACCAAATTAATCCACAGTAGATTATATTATATAATGTTCTTCTACCAGAGAGAGATCTTTGAGGTGACCATCACCCACCCATCTCTTTCATGCCTGGTATATATTATAATATATCTATGCTTCGCTACTGCTTCACTACAAAACTATGTGATAGGGCTTGATAAATTGACACTTAAAGCCTGAAAATTAATGAGCAGTTTAAAAAGTGACTGTATTATTTCATTAGAGACGGTAAGCTAAGTTTCTGTCACAGATGAAGACATTATTGTAAGTGTAACAACAATAAAATAGATGGGTTTAAGTCCTTTAATCTCAGCAGCAACCGTGGCTGTTTTGTCTATGTAGCCAGGCTAATAAGTTGCATAGCATAGACTTTCAATTCATCCCTCAGATGAATTGCTTAGGACCTCCCTGTAAACCACATTCCTGGTTTTGCTCTCTGGCTGGAGGATGACCAGGCTGTCAGTGACCTGACTCTGGAGCATGCCACCCAGAACTGGCCATGGGAGAAACAGTCATTCGTCAGATGCACACCAACTACTTTCTGTCCCTGTGCCTTATTGATGGTGATGGCGTGGCAAACCTTAATGGGAAATTGTAGACATTTGAAGTGGTAGTCTGATGGGATCAGAGAAATTTGGGTTATGAACACGGTTTCTTCCTGATTGGTGCCTGTGAAAATCATGGCTTCAATTACATGTTTGTACAGAGTCTTCATCTGAAGCCTGGTTCCATTGCACAGTCTCGGAGGGGTTAGATTGAGTAACAACATGATTTGGAGCGCCAACCTTGAGGTAGAGGATATGAGGTGGTAATCCTGGTGGGTTAAAAGTGTGCAAGAACTCCACGGGGTAATGTACAGCAACCCCGATCTCCATTACTGAGTCCACAGATTCATACTTCATATGCTCAGTGGACAACTTTTCCAGCAGAAAGTTGTTGATGCTGTTGGCTGACTCATTTGTTGGAGTGAGAATAGCTTTTTCCCTCAGCCATGAACCGCAATCCACTCCAGCCTGATAAATGTTGGGGTATATTCTGTCAGTCAAGCTGATCAGATCTCTCACAACATCGCAAAGGTTACTCGGAATAGTTATTCTTTCCTCCTCTTCCAAAAGCTTGCCATCAACAATATAAATTAATAATTTAGAAAAGTCTTCTGCCCTCAAATCATGTTGAAGGTTGACACGCATGTTTACTATCAAGATCAGGCTTTGACTTTAGGTCATAAAATGAATGACTTGAGACAGGCCTTGACTTCATCTGCACGTATCTCTTGTGGCACAACAGGCAACGTCTGTCTGAAGTTACCAACCAAAAGCATCGTAACTCCACCCATAAGACAGTTGCTGCCCCTAATGTCCTGGAGTGTCCTGTTTACAGCCTCAAGACCTCCTTTGTGAGTCATGGTGCACTCATCCCACACAATAAGTTTAGCTTCTCAAAGCACCTGAGCCATGTCACTCTGCTTAGAGATATTATAAAGTACAGACTCAGAATGATTCAGGTTGAGAGGTAACTTGAAAGCAGAGTGAGCTGTCTTTCTCCCACAATTTTAGGAGTCTCCAACTTGGCAGAAAAGCAACATGATGGCAAACAGCTCACGGAGTTTGTTAGGAAAGTCAAATATGGAGGCTTCTTCCAGAGTGCAGTCCCAGTGAACATTGTCCTCCAGCAAGCCAAGTGCACTGCATGCTGCTCGAAATGTCAGTTGAGGTACCCCTGCCACAGTTTTTAGGGCAGTAAATAACATTGGGCCACAGATCTCGTGCAAGAGGAGGCGTAGGTAGTAGCACTCAGCATTACCAGGATGGACAGTGTACACTCTACCTAAAACCTGATCTTTCTTCACCTCCGGATAACCTGGTTCAGGCTTCCCTTGTTTCCTCCTGAAGAACTGATTGCCTTTCCTAATGTAGTAAGTTGGAACTTCACATTATAAAAGGGTCCTTGCGAAAGCATCTACTTTGCACAGCTCAAAAAAGGCCAGAAGTGTTGTTTTTGGAGGGTTATTCATCCTCTCAACAACATTGTCCTCAGTAAAATAAGCTCTCTGGCTGTTTTCGAGATGTACTGCAAAGTGCATAACAGGAGGAATAGGGAAGCAGAGAATGCGCCAGGTTGCGTCAGAGCTGCTGATGTATGGTCCTGCCTCATATTTCGTCACATCTTCAATGGTGAACGCTGCCTGGTCAGACTCTTTGTTAATATACTTGCAGATGTATTTTATGGATTTAACTGAATTGCGGTACTCAACATTTATATGAGCCGAGAAGGCGCGAGACAGGATGGGGGTGTATGGCAACACCCAGCGATTGTCAAGATCGAGTCCAGTGATGTTGGCAGTGAAGCCACTGTCTGCTGGGGACCGCCTGTGATACTGAGGATAGATGTCCTCTCCAGTTTGAGTTTCCTTCAAAAAGGGCCATGGGTACTTCTTGCTGCAGGTGCCATCCACCATGCAGGGTGAGTTCCTGTTGAGGGGTCCACATGGGCCATGGATCATTGTTGTCTTCATAATGTCATGGAGGGCTAGGTCTAGGTCGGGATCATGTACCTCAGCACTTATAACTTTGTCAATGGACTCTGGTCTTATCTTCCCTTCTAGCCACAGAAGAATATGAACATGGGGAAGTCCACGTTTCTGCCATTCCATGGAGTACATGTGACACCTAGTATTTCCAAAGATGCAACCTTTAGTGAGGAGCTTCATGATAAGTTTTACTTTCACGTGAAAAACCTTTGGTACTATATAGTGAGATTTTTGTCCGTGTTTCAAGATCTGTATGATTTCTGGCCATTTCGGATTGCAGGTAAATGTAATGAACAGATCCGGTCGTCCGAAATGGCACACCTTCATTGCATCTTGAATTCACTCATGCATGTAGCGGGGTCCTCCAGTGAAAGAACACGGCAACACAACCATTTTGCCAAGCTGTGATAAGTGGCTGTCAGATCTTGTCATGGCATCCTTCAGGTCCACATACACCTCACTTCTCAGGTTTTTTTGGTTTCTATGAATCCAATTGAGTCTTTCACTTTCAATTTTCGCGTACATATCAACCAGAAATTGATTGAAAAGATTGTGGAACAGCAGTAGGTAGCATTCTTCGCCGTCACGTGTCCCATCCCCGGTAATCCTTCCGAAATGATGCACACACCACCCTTAACAAGTAATATAGTTTTTACTATATAAAAAAGGTTCTAAGAATTATATATTTTAAGTTCATAACACAGATAATGACCTAGCCCTTTGTGCCAACATTCCGATATAACTTTGGCCCGAATTCACGTCTTCAAAGCAACAAAATTACCTCATTTGGCAAAAAGCCCAGAAAGTAAAATAAGCCATCACATATTC